>MEHQ01004057.1:377151-402434 GCA_008828725.1 Saccharina japonica
CAGGGAAGGGAAGGGAAGGGAAGGGAAGGGAAGGGAAGGGAAGGGAAGGGAAGGGAAGGGAAGAGGAGGGGAGGCCGTCCTTCGTTCAATGCGTCTGCGCTTGGGGGAGTTGATATGAAAGTTTCGTCGTGATAGCTCATGTAGGGAGAGCGAAACGATATTGCTGCAGGGGTCACGATGTGTGTGAGGAGATGACGCGTCCGGCGATAGAGGTAGCACGTTTTGGTCGATCAAGTTGATGAATGAGGGTTGCCCTTAACCCCAACTCGTCGGACTTTCAGTGTTGTGTTCCAACGCTTTCCTTTTGTTTATGATTTAACCATGGAGTTGTCCATCGTGTAGCACTGTAATTTCCCTTCGAAAAATGTGTTTTGGGTGGGGCTTCGAGCGTCGCACGTGCCAACCCTCAGAAAAACACAGGGTGCACCCTTTACCGTAGCATGAGTTAGATATCAACATACATATTTTCAATATTGCTTCCGTGCATTCAGGAGGTTGTGGTCGCGCTCAGGCGGTCACAGGTGTGTCAATGACGCTCTGGCAGCGCCCGTGTCTTGGTGTGCACTGCATGGGAGAGCGCCTTACGAGCTCCCACGGGTGTACTCGACAGATTGCGATGCCCGCGGTTGGTGCATATTCAAGGGTATCCCGGTGGCCGTCGTACAACCGCAAGCAGTCACGGCCCATGGCAGTGCAGTGTGCAGGTGCAAAACGGGACCGCTCTGCCGCCAGGAAGCAGCGTCGGTATCGGCGCTAATATCACCGGTATGGTCAAGCAAGATCAATCAGTGGGACTATTAGAAGGTTTCCCGCATCAGAAAACAAGCAAACACATTATCCTTTACGTTCGAGATTTTGACCAAACGCGGTTGCGGGGCGTTTGTTTTTTCAGTTATTTTTTTTGTTGTGATTCCCAAAATTTTGAATTATTTCGAAGAGCTTGGATTGCTTTTTTTGTTTTTGTACTTTAGACAAAGTTGTAGTTTAGTGCCAGTCGTCGAGTAGCCCGGTCGGCGTTCCTCTGTGCGTTTGTCTTTTTGGTCACAGCGACACCAACAGCAGCAACAGACAACGCAAGCGAATGCGGCAGCAACCACGCCCCCAACCGCTGAAAATTAGCAGCACCTTGCTCCTACTGCTCATACCGTTGCCGCAGAAGCGGATAGGGCTGGTCGTATCTTGTGTGCGGTGTTCTAGCGGGCTTGGCGGTCATGGAAATTCTTGCTTTGAGCTAAACGAAGTTGCTGTGCGTGGGGCACAAAAGAAGGCTGTTTTTGACAGGTCGCCTCACAGTACTCACGATTACAGAAGCTACCGGGCTCGTCACTGCCCAGCCACAGCAGCGTCGTGTTTCTACTACTTATGTCGCAGCAGCACCAAGCTAGCAGGGCTTGTCTTATCTTGTGTCTCGTGTCCTAGCCAGGTTCGAGGTTACGAAAAAGCTGCTTCGAGCTCAAGAATTTGGTGTGCGGTACGCCATGGGGCATAAACGAGACCTGCTTTTGAGGGGTCACCTCACACCACTCGCGATTACAGAATCTACCGGGCTCGTCACCGCCCAGGAACAGCAGCGTCGTGTTTCTACTACTTATTTCGCCGCTGTACCAAGCGGGTAGGGCTTGTGTTGTCTCGTGTGCCGTGTTGTAGGCAGCTTGGTGCTTTCAAAACCAGTTCGGTATGTACGTTTCGGTGCTCGCTTTTCTCTCTCTCTGCTTGTTTTTTTTTTGCGGCTTGCGAACAGACCACAGTGGCGGGGCGTCTATTTTCGAGCAAAAACGACAGACGTTTGTTTGGTAAAAACTCTTCGTCAAAATTTCGTTGCAACGGGGGAACCCCTATATTATACCGTTAAAACCTTGGGCTCCAATGCACGGAAATGTTTCGTCCAGCCCCTACCTGGGTGGAAAGAGCATGCACGTCCACGTGAACAATGCCAGGGCGGGTCCCGTGCCCCCACTTGACCAGAATAGGGGGTCCACCTGCCACATGAATCCAAGCAGTTCGTCACGGGATCGCGCGGAGGGCGGGGGAGGGGGGCAGTGGGAGGGCGTGAAAACTAAGACACTGGAAATACTACAGTGGGTGGGAAACATTTGCGCGTGCCACGAATTATAGAAAACTCTGTAAACGAGCAAACGTGCCGTGCTCTCAAAGACTGACGACCAAACGTCTGGACGCGGTCAACAGTTTCGAACTTCAGTGAGTGCCAAATTGACCCAAGGTGAGAAAAGAAGGAGCATAACATAACGCGTGCCATGATAGAGAGGTAGTACCGCTCGGCTGAAACGATTTTCAAAAACCGGTGACTCATTAACACCTAACCCTAAGGATATCATTTTCGTGTCGCGAAAACTCGTTTCGTTGTATGCTTAAGGCCGCGTGGGAATGTTCATCGTGTACAGTAGCGCACTTATATTTTCCTTCCAATAATAATTTGACTTGCTATTAGTATAAACCTCCTCCACCGAGGATCCTCAGAAAACAAAATGGCCCACCTCTACCATTGGCCGCCCCCGAATACTAACACTTGTAAAAGTACCACAATTTGTAATGTCACTTACAGAGCACGAACCGATACCCCAAAGCTTAGAAGCGAGCAGACGTTCAACACTGTACTGGGAACAGAACCACACGACCAAATTTCTGGACGGGGTCAACCTCGCCGAGTTGCCAGTGAGTGTCAAATTGACCCACCGATGAAAAAAATACCATAACAGACGCGTGCTACGCTATTAGAGGTACGAACTCTTTTGTTTTTGGCCAAACTGCGATGTGTTTAACAACGGAGCTCCTTAACCCAAACCAGTCAAAAATTTTTATTTTGTTGGAACCTGTTTCGAAATATATACTTACAAACCACGGGGTTGTTCGTCTGGTACGTATGTGTACCTGCTAGCAGCTTAGGGTCCTCTAAAAAAACAGTTTTGTATCTACTATTATAAATAGTGTAAAGCTCCTAGAGCGGAGGGGCTCGGTAAAACGCTTGGAGGGCCTCCACCGTAGCGTGTGTCAGCAGACCGGTCGAAACAAAAGGCAAGGAACGCAGAAATCGATAGGCCTGACACGCCGGAGCCACCCACACGCGCATAGCCTCAGACAGGCGCATACCGTATATGACAGATTGATGGAGTAGGGGGTACGGCAGCACTGCTAGACCGGAGAAATGGCAGCAGTGTGACGCGGCCAACTGCATCAGCGGCGACATTTGACCAAGTATCTCTGCTGTACGGATGTTGAGGCTGTGCGCCAACTGCATAAACGGCGACATTATCAAGTATCTGTGTGGATATTGCGCGTTCTGGCTGAAAAACAACCATTGTCTGCCGATGATCTCTTGTTATCTCCCACAACGCAAAAACGACTCGTGCTACGGACTGCAGAGGTCTCTTCCGTTTTCGATACGTCCGTCCAAGCGGTTCGGGGTGGGAAGGGGGGATCGTCGGGCGTGGGGGGGGGTTTTCGACTGTTTTTTTTTTCCTGTTGTTCTTACTGGTGGTGCTCAAATACAGGGGGGGGGGGGGGGGGGGGGGGGGGGGGGGGGGGGGACAAAGCACGACCAGCTTAACCCTGGCGACAGCCCTTCAAACATATGTATTTGGTGTCCTACTACGGAGGGAGCGTGAGACTCGCGATGTTCGTGACCAACCACACTAGGCCGAACATGAGGGATACACATACGTAGGGAGACTCGCGATGCGGACTGAAGAGGTCTCTTCCGTTATTGATGCGTCCGTCCAAGAAATTCGGAGTAGAGGGGGGGGGGGGGCTAAGAACGGCCAGCTTAACCCTGGCGACACCCGCTCAAACATATGTATGTGGTTACCAACCCCAGACGCATGCTACGGTATAGGTGCACCAATTGTTTTTCTGAGGGGTGGTGGTCAATTGAGAAGCTTTAAACCCCACCCAAAAACCGATGGAACCGAATTAAAGTGCTACGCGATGAGAAATACCTTTGTATAACAATACAAAGGAGAAATAGTGCAACCCAAGGATGAAAGTCCGACAAGAGTTTGGGTGAAGAAGCCCGTTCACTCACTAAATAGTTAAGCCGAAGGGTGCTACGTCTATCATAGCAGGTGTCCACACGATAGAGGTAGCACAAATACATACGGTGCTCTGAGAGAAACACGCTGTGAGTTAAACATAGAACCGGAAACAAAACACGAAGAAAGGCTATTATATAGACCGCAAGTACAGGCGGCAGTGGTGTGAGCTCGCATCCACAAGAGGGAGAGAAAGGATGCCCCCCCGCCCGGCGGGCAGTGACAAGGGCTCGTGCGTGTGCCCCTTTCACGTGTGGGCACAGCGTGCTCACTTCTTACACATAATCCAGAAATGTAGATATTTGTTACTGTTTTTTTATACGTTGTGTCGAGGCTTACCTGCAGTACCGTCGGTAGGCCGAGCTTCCTCGCGATCACCGGCCCCACGACCTGGCATACTGTATCATCCCAAGCGACACCAACAACAACATCGGCAAGAGACAGCGAACACGAACGTACGCATGCGACGACAGACGATTTCACTAGAGACAATGTCCACGGAAATAGGAGGGAGAGGCAATGCGCACACGGCACGCCCGAACCCTTGATGGAAACATCGAAGGGGGCGGCGGAGGGGGTGAGTCGTACCGGTACGCTACCTGGACGCGAGGGGCAAGAGCCTCATTTAAGGGGTCATGATTAGTTCGAAGCACCCGACCCACATCCCTCTGACAGCCAAAAAGCAGTGCAGACCCGGGTGTGCAAGCATCCACCACGTACAAGCTGTGGCAGGTGCGTACACCCTCAGGGTTGCGCGTATTTACTCTGACGCTCCTCGCTTGAGGTACTCTACTACCTCACATGGTGAGCAGTGCCTTTAAGGAGTGGTGTCTTATTTTCGGAGCACGTCACATGAGGCGTTCATGAATCGCGCACCCGAAACGTGACCTTGAAAACGTTTTGTTGGACCAGCCCGACCAAGACAGAATCTACCTGGTATGCTACTACTACTACTGTACTGTAGGCCCAGAAAAAAACATTTCAGTAAAAGCAGCATGCTATAAACCGGTCGTTTCTCACTTGAAGGACTCAACCAATCATAAATTATGGTCCTCAGAAGGTAAAACAGTGCAACACGCCATCTGAGTTCACGTCGAAACCTGACTTTAGAAAAGAAAAAACGACTAACGGTCGGTTCAACGAGCAGCTCCACGGCCATATAAAAACGACGAAACACATCCAAAATGAAAAAACAAATGAAACATGATGCAAGGGTACCGGCGGTTCCTGAAAGCTGAGGAGCCCGCGTCTCGCGCAGAAAACGTTTGTTTGGCCAAAATGGTGGTACCGTCCCTTACGTATAGCGCGCGTCTGCAGGCCAAGCCGTGCTCTTACGTTGAGAGAAGGCCCCGCCCACCACGTAGAGCGCCATGAATCGGCGTATGCCCAGGACCTCAACCGCCAACAACCCGGCGCGATACACGACAAACGAACATCCCACCCCGCTCGCGAAGTCGCTTCGGGTTTCCAGTCGGCGTTACGAAGAGCAGGGCGGAGTGGCAAGGAAGAGGGGAGCGGGGTGTGAGGTTAGCAGCGTCGACTAGAATACACGAAATTGCAATTGCGCTGGTTAATTTTCCCGAAGCAGCCGCGGCTGCGATATTGGCCACGACGCAGCCCGCACGGCTTGAATATTGAGGAAGGCGCAGTGCACAAACAAAAGTGGAGGGCTCTGTGTGAAGACTCTTGGCTGATATGCTGGATAGTAGACGATTAATGTCCCAGTCGTTACAGGAGAATCTTCCATGGCAGCCGGGACGCTGCTGTCGGGGGAGATTATTGGCCCCTTATTCCCTCGAAACAAAGCTAACAAGATACGTGGAACTTCCTTTGCTCCCATCGTGTGTGTTCGGCATATGCACGGTATTGCAGTTCCCGACAGTCTTGTCTGTCGACAATCTACTTTTGACATTGTCGGTCAATGAAAAGCTAAACTTTCAACACATAAATACCCCAAGTTATGAATACAATACAGCGCGAGAACGGAATCACCTGTGGCTGAAGCTAGCGGTAAGCAGTGTGTCGCGCCTGTGTTGTTCCATGAAAGAGTAAGTGCACACCGTCAAGCGGTCCTAGTTGTTCGGAGGCAGGACCGGGAAGGGGGAGAGGGGATGGGGAGGTAATCGTGTCATTCATGGGCGTAGCGGGTATGTATGACTCTATTGTAGACCCGTCGCATCTCTACAGTGCCAGGACGGAGCACGCCGGGTGTTCACCTGCCAGGAAGACATCACTGGCATCACGCACGAAGCGCCGTGGGGTGCCCAGCGAGTCGCGTGAAGAGTGAGCTGTATCCTGAAAATAACCGCTTGTTTTGTGGACTTGAATACGGGTGAAATCGGCGAAGAAGTTGATTTTTTTCCTAGTCGGGGAGGGGGGGGTGGTTCAGGTAGAGCACCAGCGAAGAAACACACACATGCACTAAAACAAACAATAATGTGCTTACTTACGTACTTCGTACAGCAAACTCGGATCGCGTGAACGTTCCAGTTTGGACGGGTTAGCGGATGGGTGTACGGATAGTTGGGTGGGTGGGTGGGTGGGTGGGTGGGGCAAAACGAAATGTACGTAATCATGCATGCTACGATATAGATGCACCACGTTTTTTCTGGGTTTTTTCATGCGAGTAGCTAGTGAGACACCCAAACCCTAACATTGAGAATAAACACAAGAGCAACCTGATGAACAACCCTATGGTCTACACAGTAGGTATACGCAAAACAACAATTGCAAAAACAAAAAAAGAGGATGGGTTAAGGAGCTCCGCGTCATTCAGAAACCGTTTCACCCTAAAACGTGCCACTTTTTTTATCGTATGATAGCACGGGTGTAATCAAGAGGATCAATTGTACACGGCACCGCAAACGGCAACGTCAACGTTAACGGGCACGTGAACTAAAAACCTGACGGAAGCCAATTCTCAACTTGGTATAAACACGGCGGGTGC
Source organism: Saccharina japonica (assembly GCA_008828725.1). Taxonomy (NCBI): domain Eukaryota; class Phaeophyceae; order Laminariales; family Laminariaceae; genus Saccharina; species Saccharina japonica. The sequence continues at coordinate 384,145 of MEHQ01004057.1, forward strand.
TCGCACTGTGCTGCGAATATTCTTGCGCGGCGGACGCCTTGTTTGAATAGCATAAACATAATCGGTGGCGATCCAGGAGTGATGGCATACAAAGGGTTGACATATATATATATATATATATCCTAAATTGTAAGAGCCCGGAGGTACACATTATGTACGTCGGGCTCACAAACCATGCAGTAATCGAGCGACACATTTCGATCCTTTTTGTTTTCAGGTTGGACTGTGGCCGACTTTCGACGTAAGAGATAATCAGGAGCAGGGGGGGAACCGCGAGAGGCGAAAGCAGCTCTTGTTACACATTGGGAGGCATACCAGAACTCCAAAACCTGCCAATTCTACGAACGTAAACCAAGGTGATACCTCTACTGGGGTCTTCAGACAATAAATGTTCACGCCCCAGCCCGGCATGCTCCACACAGCGGCGGCATTGCCCTTTGTTTTCTCGCCGTTTTTCAGTTTGTTCGTTTTGATTCCATTTTTGTGTGAGTTTTTTTTTCGGTAACCGTTTCCTCCATTGTGTTTACGTTTCTCCGATATCCCGTGTTTTTCTCTTCGTTTGGATTTGTCTTGGCGTTTGTTCTTCTCCGTAGTTCACCTCAGTTATGTTCTCCAATCGTCTGCTTTTTGGTTCTCCCCTCTCCTTATTTCCCCCGCCCCCCGTCCCGTTTCCCGTTCTCCTGGAGTCCCGTTGTACCGGAATGTTTGTTTTCACAAGGACGCCGCGACCCCCCTCCTTAAATCCGCGACGGCAAACTCCGAACAGAGAAAACTCGCCTCGGCCAGCCTCGCTCCTTCAGGCCGACCGATACAACCTCCCACGTAGTATTTACCTATATTTTCCCGACGACACCTAGTTGCGAAGCACTCACAAATAAAAATTGAGCCACGTCGTCCTCCATGTCCAACTGCCACAGCACCGTCCCGGCCACGTTAAGCTGGACGACGCACACCAGGGGGCGAGGCGTTTGAGCGGGGCGGGGACGGCAGGGGGGGGGGCGGGGGGGGGGGGTGGGTGAGGATCGCAGTCCAACTTCGAGCAATGCAGGGGCTCGGGACCTTCAGCGAGAAATGCCACGGTAAGGATGTTGCCTTGTTTTCTGAGCTTTCCTGACATGAGCACAGCTATAAATAAATGCATGCGTACTCGTATCTCACCCGAAAGACGAAGTTTTCGAAGAAGATTTGTTCGCAATATACCCGACCAGCATTTCTGTGCGCTACGTAAGTAGGGCTAATAGATAACATGCTACAGTCAAAGCACCCTATTGCTGTAAACCGGGTGTAGTTGCGCACTTGAGAGGAGCTCAAAATCCTGTGATAAATTAGTGAGCTGAAAAGGGCGACCCCTACTAGCGGGGGATGAGTCCAGATGTGAAGCAGCCGGTCGGTGGTGTTTGACAGTACTAAGCGGACTAACCGAGCATCAACAACTTGTGCGCCCGGGTCTCGTCAGACTACTGTCTGCAGATAAATTGGTCGGGCAGCAGTGCGCTGTGGAGTCTGGGCCATCCTTGGACAACCTAGCAGGTTTCCTACTGATATGTAGGCATGCATGCGACATGAATACCTGCTGGGATACCAACACATAATTTCACTCTGTCTTTCGCTGCCTGTGTGTGCTTCTGTGAGTCCACCTATCTAGCCGGCTGCGCAGCTATGCTGGCCCCTGGGCTCCTGCTGTGTTCAGGGGTATAGGTGTGGAGGTGTGCGTGACCGCTTCTTTGCGTGCCTTACGCGGTCAACCTCCTCGCGCAAGATCGTCAGCGAGCTACAAACAGGCACCAAAACAGGCAGTATGCCACGCGAGAGAGGGGTGCTCGTACTATTTTCCCCGATTGTTTCGTCTAATCTGCAGATTACCTCTTCCTATACGACGAAGACCTCGAACGGCGAAGGGTTCGCTACTATTAACAACAGTAGTAGTTGAGACCTGCGGCCTGTGGACAACTGAGAGTAGCGGGGGTATACCCTTTTGTCACATGATAGAATATTCAGGGTGGAGAAGGCTCCCCCCTACTTGCCTCTCTTTTTTCGAGGTTCGTTACGTATAATTCCTCATTTTTGGAGACAATCATCGGTACGTATCAAAAGCGATTGATGTTTTTTTTCGGTACAAATCGTATACCAAATGTACTGCAACAAGCAAACCCTGTTAACACCGCGCTCACTTCCGTTCTGGGGACAAAACACTTGGAAATAAACTCTTGATAGGAAAAAAAAAACTTGACGCGCCCTGTGTGCAGGAGCATCCTGCGATATGTTTTGTGCAGGATACCAGTTTTAATGGGTGAGGCTGGCCTTTTGGGCCGCATTTCTTGTTTGGAAAACGCCATAAAAACACGCGGCGGGACCGCGCGGCTACCCCTGGCGACCTCGTGCCCCCCAAAGGGTAGGGGTTTGGGTTAGGGATAGGGTTAAGGTTAGGGGTATATGTCTGGGGTTGTCTTGGTCTGGGTCGACGGGCGAGGTAGAAATTGACTACACACAGCCTGCACAAAACCATTTGCGGGATGCCCCTGCACATAGCGCCCTCTGAAAAACTTGGGAGTTCTACGACGAGTAAAATGTTTTTTTGTTTTTTTTTGTTTTTCTACAGCGAGTCAGTGAGCGAGAAGAAGCCGTTTTGACCGAAAATACTCGAAACAAAAGGCATGAGTTCCATACCATGCAGAGGCATTTTATGCCACCATGCCCTGCGCACCACTGTCCACGCAGTGTGGTGCGGGGCGTCGGCACCCACCTCGCTCAGCCAACTTTTTCGACTCGGATACAAGGCGTGCACTTCACTGTAATGTACTACTGTTGTAGTTCAGTGTTGTTGTGTTGTGGAATGAGACCGAAATACGTTTTTCGGTCGGTTTTTCGGTCGGTTTTGGCCGACCGAAACCGACAATATTATTACGGTTTGTTTTTCGGTTGCCAAAAACCGACCGAAATCGGAAACAGCAGACTCGGACTTTTATCTGTCGGTTTTCGTGTTCCCTTCCCCGTACACCGATAATGCCTCCATATATTACATGTCTGGAAACCCCGAATAAAACGACCGAAACCGACAGAAACTCCATGAAAAACAAATCCCCATAAAACTGACCAAATCCTTTTCCGAGCCGGTTCACAACACACAACTCAAATGCGAACAAATGCACACCGAATCCTTCCATAACACTTGAGCATTATGGCTAGTTTTGACAAGAAACCGACCGATTATGATAATGAAGTAATCGACTTCGGTTTCGGATATTTCGTTTGAAAAACCGACCAAAACCAACCGACGTGTCCTCATACACGAGAAGAAAAAAAAAAACCCGACCTGAACCATGTCTATACTGTACTACTCGTATATACGGTACTGCTGCTGTAGGTTCGTTCGTTTTCGGTTCACAACAACAACACCACCACCAGCTGACTGATTTATCTATAGTAGTCTACTCGTACTCCTCCTGTGCTACTACTGATGCAGTAGAGTAGTAGTGATGCCGAACGATGATATGGGTGAGCATGATTTTCACTCATACTCGTAGGTGTTTTAGGTATTCTACTTTGTACTGCTACTCGTCGTACAGTAGTCCCGGAGTGAGGTCGATATTATCGTATGTCGGAATGAGAGCATCGCTTGTTTCGGCCGGGGCGTGCCCCAAAACCGGACCCACTCTGTGTACATAAATAGCACACGGCACACAGCGCGACCATCTCATACGAGTACGTACACACTCTGGAAACGAGCAGTCTACTACAGTTGTACTCTACATACTTACTCGCGTAAAAATACGTACTTTTTTTAACACTTGCTTTTAATACTGCACTGTATACATACACATTAACATACATACGTGTGCTTATAATAGTAAGCTGCTTCCAAGACGGGAGAGTGACGCCCTGAGTGCGGTCCTAAAGGACAACATGTACGGTACGTACGAGTCTACACCGGTTTGACCAAACCTCGACCATCCTTATATAATCTCACCGCTGTTAGCCCGTACACCAGGGCCCTGGCTCCAAACCCGGCTTCTTGAGGAGGTACCCAGTATTACTCCTTATTGCCGCCGCCAGCTGAAACACCGCCGCCGCCGCCGCCGCCGCCGCCACCGCCGTCCTTGGCCTTCCCCGACCCTCGCGGGGCACTCCACTGGGAAAGCCGAAGCCCAGTGTGTCGAGTCGAAGGCTTTGGCGACGAAGTTGTTGTTGATGTTTTTGGGTTTTTTTCCTTCGTCGACAGTCCCGCCCGTCTTGACATCATGACGTTCCTGCTACGAGGCGCCCGCAGCTTTTTCTCCGATCCGGCGCTGCTGCCGCCGCCGCCGCCGCCGGCCTTGGCCTTCCCTGATCCTCGCGGGGCATGCCACTGGGAAAGCCGAAGCCCAAGGTGCCGGGTCGAAGGCTTTGGCGGCGAAGTTGTTGTTGGTGTTGTTGTTGTCGGGGTTGTTTTCTTCGTCGACAGTCCCGCTCGTCTTGACATCATGACGTTGTTGGTAGGCGCCCGCAGCTTCTTCTTCTCCGATCCGGCCGAACCTCGTATAGTAGTAGTAGTAGTAGTAGTAGTGTTGGAACGGTGGGTCCAGCAGCAGGCATGATGCCTGCTCTTCTTCTTGCCTGAGATGATATCGATCGACCGTCTCGCAACCGAGTGGTGCTGCTGCTCTACTACTCGTAGGTTAGTCCCAGCAGCAGCAGCAGCAGTTGTAGTAGTAGGTGATGACACATTATTCCTCCTGCCGGTCATACTTCTTGTAGGTGGCGCAGACGACTGCTTCATCTTCTTCTTCTGGAGAGTTGGTCTGATTTGCTTGCCGGTCCACGTCTTGCATGCAACCGACGCTTGGCGAGAATTCCGGCCGACCCGCCAAGACGCCAGCATCGTAGTACGTAGCTGTGGTAGGTAGTCGACGATGCGCCGGGCGATGGGCAGGAAGGCGCACGGTGTTCACTGTAACTCAACTGTTGTAGTAGGGACCCTCAGCAGCAGTATAATAGTACACCTCGTGAAACACACAGCAGTTTTGTTCTCGATTTGAACCTGCTTTGAACGCAAATCGCACGACACCCTTGCGACACCCGAAACATTATGTGTCCTGGCTGTAGTATAGGAGTACAGGTCAGCTAATAATAAGAAACAGGAGATATGGTTCAGGCTGGATTTCTTATCGGAGAGAGGATGCTTTCCACACTAATTTCAATATAATAACGACTCCTGAATTTCTTATTTTCCTCTAAAACTCAGCCCGCATTTATTAATAGCCTGTTTCTTATTACGTGTCCTGTACTACTACACAGTAGTTGTACTCTCGTATCACAAAAAAGAGGGGGTGGGAATTGAAGCAGCAGACAGACAGAGCAGTCACTACGGGTAATTACAGCAGTAAAGTAGCCCGGCACCTTGTACCTGGTGCGCTCGTACAGGATTTTTCTTGGTGCGGGTTCCAAGGCCGTTTACCGCGACTCGTACGTACGTAGCCGGTGGTAAAGTGCTAGTCTACGACGTACGTATACGCCGTCGTTATTTTTCATTTCGTCGTTTGCTGCTGCATGCTGTAAAACATGCGTTTATTGCGCCATTGGCACACAGTTAACCCGCAGTACTAAAAACAACATAGTTAGTTGTACCTCTAAAACTGCGTTGTACAGTAATACCCGCACACAAATTCCTAAATGAATGCTTGCTACGTACTTTCTTGCTGTTGGCCAGGTTCGCCCGCATGGTACCACTTGCTGTATGTACTTGGTTCAGTACACTACGGCTGTACTACGACTACTTACTACTACTGTTGCTGAATGAACTGTGCATACAAAGAAAGCAAACAAGGAACATTTTGTTTTTTCGAAGTATGATACAAAATACGACTTCTTACTACTGGCTTACTGCTGAATGAACTGTGCATACAAAGAAAGCACACAAGGAAGATTTTGTTTTTTCGAAGTATGATACAAGTAAAACAAAAATAGTAGTACAGCCGTATAGTTCAATATAATACCTACCGACCAATGAATATCGTGCAATCAACATACTCGTACAGCTGTTGTGTTGTTGCTGTACGACTGTACGACCGCGTACTCGTATACAGCAGTACGCACTCCTGCACCCGTGCACAAATTCCTAAATGTTTGCTACGAACCTTCTTGTTGTTTGCCAGGTTCGCCCGCATGGTACTGTGCTGTACATCGTTCACGTCGTACTGCTGTGCGGAACTACTGTTCATTAAAAACCAAACGAAATAAACAAGGAAGAATTCTTTTTTTTCAAGGTAGCAATAATACCACAACAACCAGTGGTGGGAGACGGTGCGAATATCACCCAATCAAGAACGTTTCCTGAAACGAACCGGAAATTAATTCGCGACGGCCTGCGGTTCAGCATGATATCGTGGTGTATCTTTTTTGTTTTTTTCATGCGAAAATATATTCGAACACGCAACGGCAGCACCACATACATGCGCAACAACACACAACATTCCGCAAACTGCGCTTGCTTGCCGAAGGTTGCGAGCAAGACGGCGAGTGCCTCCCACACCCCGCCGGCCTTCTCGAGAAACATGCATCATGCGCACCGCACAGCGCGCACCCTCTTCTTATTTGCCTTGGCGGCTTCAACTCCGTGGGGTTCGGCGGAGGGCTTGCCGCATACTTCGCTGAGCATTGTGGAACGTTCTCTTTTGACGACGGCACAGGATTCGTTTAACGGTCACCACAAAGCGTTCGAAGCAACCACGCAATGGAGCGGAGAGAGGCTCCGTGCCAGCCAAGGAGGCGCTCGCGGGCCGCACCTGGCCTGCACTGGGTACAGCCGCGGTGGCGAGGCTATCTCTTATCTCCAGGAGTTTCTATCGCCCGAGGCTGTGCGGCCTGTAATTCATTCAAGTGCTGACGGGGCCTGCTTTATCGTGACGGCGTCCGATGTCGAAGCGCGGGCAATGTCGGACAGCGAGTACTTCGGACTGACCAGCATCTCGCCATTTCCATCCGCACTGAAGGTCACGCCCGGTGTCCTGGAACATGGAGTTATCCCTGACCAGGCGAGTCAGAGCCAAGGTAGACTGACCACGACTCATGGACAGTTGATGCGCATGGACAACGTAGAAGGCCTCGACGTCGAGTTGTCGCCAGGTACGCTACCGGCGCACTCGCCCCAGGCCGGGGCATTCATCGCTGAGCTGCTGGAGGGTCTCATGTCGGCGTCGATAGACCTGCACGCTGGCAACGTATGGTCGGACCCTACGGCGGCAAACGTCGAGCATCTCACTACCCCAGAAGGAGCTTTGCGCGAAAGGGAGTGGCGCCAGGCTGCTATGTTGGTGCACAAGCTGAGCGTGTCAGGAAGAACGACTCCTGGTGACATCTGCTCCTGGGACAGTATCTACATGCATCACGCTGCGGATGACCTGCTGCTGGTTTCAGGTGCGCTCCCACATTTGGTACGGTTAAAACCAAGAAGCCGCGTCCGTGACAACTTATTTGCTTCTCCTCTATCTTCCAGGTATCATTTTGTTGTTTAACTTGTGGACGAAACAAAAGAAAAAAATATGTACCCCCCCCTGCCTTCCCAAGTAAATGATGCGCAATCCGAGCACGAGCGCAGCTCGCTTGTGGATACCGTGTACAGCGGGGGGAGTCTTATTAGCTTGAACCTACTCGTACAGGTATTCATTCCTTTTCTCCCGCTTGTTTCTGTGTTGTCTGTTCGTTAATTCGTCCTGAAGTTGGCACGGAATTGTCACATCTTATAACTCGAGTATGTTATAACGCGTTCGTTCGCTTCTTTTTTGTATGTCCCACGTTGGTCCACGGTGAGAGAAGCACAGTAGTTTCCCGTTTAAAAAATCCAAGCCATGCGACCTGTCACGCAGCTTGCTGCTGACAGCGGGGGGGTTATATAACGAGCGTGCCTCCAACCACCAACGTCACCACGCAACAAAGCACTCTTATCTATGCTGTTGTTGTTGTGGTGCCCCCTCTCTATACTCTGTACGAGCATACGTACACTGCAGCCCTGTACCGAGGGGACTCGTATGTTGTTCGGTCTTTATGTACTCGTTTCTCTATTCGTTCGCGTACGAGCATATCAGACATACTGCGGCAATAGTACTGCTGTTGTTGGCGCTGCTGCTGCAGTCTGCAGGTATTATCCTATTCTACGCACGGTATAGTAGTGCACGCTGCTGTAAACAATAAAACAACTTCACCCTCGTACATGGGAAATTTTCAAGTTTACAAGGGGGGCTTCGCCGCGGCGGGCTGACGCCCGCCTCGGCTTCGCGCAATTCCCGTAACGGCGAAGAATAGAGCGGTAGGAATACTAAAAAAAGAAGCTTAATAAGGGCGGACAAAAGCGAATTTACTGCCAAGGGGTGTACAGTAACACAGGACATATATAATGAGAAACAATAAATATAACCCAGGCTGGGTTTCTGTTTTTTTCCCGGAGGGTGCGTCCTACACTAACTTCATAGAACGGTTCCTGAATTTCTTATTCCCTTGGAAATATTAGGCTGGGTTATTATCACTGTCCTGTACTGACGTATTTCAACAACACATTTCCATTCGTACCGTACGAGTATGTATTATTATTCATTAATAATAAAAACATATTGATGGTAAGTGATACAATCGAAGAGCACCTGGGGTAACAGGTGTGTACAACGACGAACAGCAGCAGCAGCAAGCAACAAACAACAGAGGCCATTTTAATTTACACATGCATACACGCATACAAGGTTCCCCTCCGGGACGTGCCTGGGGGAGTGGCGCAAGGGCGAATCGAAAACCTACTATTAATATCAAAACAACAGCATGCGATATTGTATCATACGCATATCGTATTGTATACCTCCCTAAGAAATCCACTTAGTTTTTGTGTGCTTCCTGTCTTATATTATGGGGGTCTGGGTTACGTACAATACAAAAAAAAAGAAAATATCCAGAGTCATCGCCAAGGATCGAACTCAAGCCTTCAAGCATAAAATCGTGCATGGTGACCGTTTGCCTATACTTTCAAAGATACATTTTCCTGTACTACACGATTATTTGTCGCGGCCCGCGTCAGCACACGACAGGTCGCACATACATGATGCAAACACAGCAGCAAGCAACAACAGAACAGCAGCAGAAGAGAGAGAGATGTGGTGGTGCCTGATGACGGATGCAAGCCTGCTGCGATGAAGCAACCACTAATTAATAGCCACAGCAGTATACGGTGGATCCGCCACAGTCACGGCTGCTGCTTGTGCTTCTAGCCGGGGCTGTGGCGTTGCTTGTGTTCGTTGCATGTTGTGTGATGTATCGTGGTATTCAAAAGCGGTCATTAATTTCCGGTCAGAGTGGGCGTGGCTCTGTTACACACACAGCAGCAGAACAGAAAAGGGTAGATAGATGGTGTGGATTATGGACGGTAGGCCTCCGATAGACACAGCTAGGCCACAGCACTACAGCAACATCAACAGCAGCAGCGGGTAGAAGAGTGGTGGTGGTGTTCGTTTGGTGACGGATTGCTGGCTCCTATGAAAGCAAAACTACTCGTAGCTCGTAGCACAACAGAGCACATCACAGATCTGCCTTCGAGGCGCACAGTGTTGTATCACTCTGCCCGGAAAAAGTAACGACATTTTATATATAGTTTTAATAACAAAAGTTTTATCTTTCGGGACAGCGGAGAGATTCGTACATGAGCATCGATCTCAGTGTATATACCATGACTCGGAAAATCGCAGGCTTCGACAAAAGCAACTCGTCACGGTACAGCACGGATCTGAGGCACGCGCATGCATGATGTAATGGCTGCTGCTGCTGCTGCTGCTGCTGCTGCTGCTGCTGCTGCTGGGCAGCAGGTTTGTAACATTGAGGTTGTACTGTTTGTAACACGCTCTCTGTGGTGCTGCTGTTGTTCGTGTGTGCTCCCCGTGCTCTCGGCAAGAAACGCACAAAAAACGCACGACTGAACATAAACAGGGCCTCACGCAGCGAAACCCGGGAAATCGGCTTATCCACTCCCGCGGGAAAAAAAACTTCGAGCGCCCGCCACGCGAGCCACAGAGCTCGGATCGAGCCCAAACCTCGACCAATGTGTCCGGCCGGGCTTGCTGTGTCGGGGTACTTAGCGTTTTGCCGAAAAGTGCTCGTACGAAGAGAAAAGTTGCGAAAAGTGCGAAAATTTCACAAACATAACTATACATACAAGGCTCCCCTTCGGGGAGTGGGGTGTCCCCCGCGGGTGACGCAAGCTCGCACGTCCCACGTAAAAACCGACCTATCGCCATCCAGCTGTAATTGTAGAAAGGGGGGTGAACGAATAATCACCTTTCAGCGATTATCGTATAGTAAAACGGTTTTTGCTAACGTACGCATATTTAAATTTATAATAAAATTGGCGTTATACCACATAAAAAACATGTTATTTTTATCACGAACCGCGATGTCAAATTTTCTTGAGTTCGCGGAAACTTGTCATTCTCATAGTTTGTGAAACAATATCACGATCGGCGAAACTGTCAAGTTGTTTTTCGTGACATATTTTGTTCGGTAGATATGGCGGTGTGTACCACAGCGAGCAGTATGTCGTTCTCGTATACGAACAGCAAACGCCAGAAAAAATATAATCGCATTTCGTCCAGTAAATACAGTACCTAGTATACAGCAGCAGCAAGGAGTACAGCAAGCAGTACAAAGCAGTAGCAGCGGGCAGTGTAGCAAGTAACAGCAACACAAGCGGAGCTACTAATGGTAGTATCTACGTACCTACAGCAAGCAGCAGCACCACCAACTACTTCTGCGACACGGCAGTTAACGTTCAGCAGTAGTAGCAGCACACCTCTGCTTTATTCAGCGCACAGCAAAGCGGTACAGCTACGAGTAGCAGCTGAAGCTACTTAAATACTACTACTCGTCGTGGTAAAGCGTACATTCCCGCCGTCCAAGCGAAATAAACACAAGGCTCTTGTGGTGTATTCGTACATCATATAAACATGCATCATTGTGGTATGCCAGAGCGGGGCCGGTATATAGCGGACGAAATCAAATAGCAGTACGTATGTTGGGGCAGATGGGTACGTACTATAGGTGCAAGAGGTTGTTCCACTATGAAAAATATCCTATCCGGTCGCCGGCATCTATGCGTAGCCCTTGTATCATAGCGGCCTGACAAAAGTAGGGAAAAAAGTGGGGGCAGCACAGCAGTAGTCCCCATCCACAGACATGACAGGACTCAACCGCGTACCAACCCACCCACCAGAGCATCCACCCACCCACACATCACGTGCTCTAACAGTACAGCAATACAGTAGTCCGTACTGTAGGTGGGGATAGTGCGGTTGTATTGTACTGGCGGGCAAAGGTAATACGTAGAAAACAAACCAGGGACAGAGCAGACACGGCAGCACTCGCTACAGCCGCCCTTGGCAGAGTAGGCAGAGCAGGGGTCGGCGAGCACGATGAGGGAGTTGCGTGTCGCCGGGTGGACGTCATCGCCAGTTATCGCGAAAAGGGCAAAAATCTACGTCTAAGAAAAGCTGTCGAGCTCTCTCCGAGCAGCAGCCGCAATTTTGTACATGTATTTATTACGAGCGGGTTCCAGCAAAAGAGCAGGAGCATTTCGTCTTCACACTTTTGCACCACAAATGAAAACGAGTTGGAAAACGAAATTTGGCAGGGTTGTTCTTCATGACCAAACGAAAAATCGACATGATGGCCTTTTTTTTCAAAATGCTTTTTTGGTGAATGAGCAAATGAGGTACCTGGTACATTTTAACGGGTTTTTCTCCCGACGACTTTGACCCTACATTACAGACGAACAAAAACGAAAATAAAAAATGCCCATCATGTCGTTTTTTCGTATGGTTCATGAAAACACCCCTGTCAAATTTCGTTTTCCAACTCGTTTTCATTTATGGTGCAAAAGTGATTTCCGTGAAGTGTATTTTTTTCCCTTAATAAGATAACCAACTGAAAAATCTCAATTGGTTTTGACGCTCGAAAAAAACGTTCATTTTCAGTGTTCAGAACCCATCCGTAACAGATGGCCTAAGGTTTCAAATTTGCTCAATACATGTTCCTAGTAATTTGGCAGGCGGTTCTTACCACAGCCTGATAGGCTCGCAGGAAGCAAAAACGTGACATGGACGTCTTCCCCTTCCTTGTTGATGCGATCCTGCCAAGACTTCTAAAGTCCAATTATTATAGTCGGCGTATTGACCGATATATCGCCTGAATACTATTATATTGGTTTTTTTACCATAGGATTCCTGCAGGAAAGCTATCCCCTATGGAATAACGCCTCCCTAAGGAATACCAATATGACCACATCATCTCGCGAACTACAACTCGTACGCCAAAAATCTCTTCACCGATCTGTTCTCCTTGGCGATGCCGTCATGTCGATATATGTAGTGTTCGAAAAAGTAATGTATCCCGTTTTTTATTTCCCGAAGAAGCTATCTTATGTTTCTCTCTGGAACCAGCTCGTATTTCGTCTCCGCGAATTCGGAAAATCGAAAGATTTTTTGTGTTTTGTTTCGTACTGGAATTTGAGGGTAAATCAAATAAGTCCCGAATTCGGCCACACGAAAGTTCGTCTCCCCGAATGCTGAACTCAAATAAGCATCCCCTACCCAAGCTTTACCACCCTTGGTCGTTTTGTGTTTTGTTTCGTACTGGAAATACTTGAGAGTCAATTGATTATTTTCCGAAAGCGCGCACACGAAATGGGCACGAGTACGTAGCACCATGGGTACGGACGAGTTTTTTTTTCGTTTCCTCACTGTTTATTCTTGAAAATAAGTCAAGAGGCAATGCCCACGCCGTGTCTCATACGGTGCGTTTTCAACGGCAAATGTTCGCTCCAGGTCGTACGTAGGTGTTTTGGAGTTGTAAAAGCATACGACAAGTGTTTTGGAATTAATTGTTGAACGAGTGCTATGAACATTATTATATACTTCGATATTCGAGCCTCGAACCCCGCATCTACACTGACGTATAATATACCAGATACCGTCTACTGTGTACGACAGGTACAAGTAGTGGTGGTACCGGCATATCGCTACCGGCCGGTCTCATTGCAGAGCAAATGCTTTTTCTTCGTTATCTATCTTCCGCATCCTTCAAAAACGTGTCCCACACATTAGACTATATAGACTTGAAGCACAGCTCGAACGTACTACAGTACTTTGCTGTAGCTCACCGCAGCAAAGGACCAACAACAGTATATCTGCGTATATGATACAAACATGGCATACTACGTACTGCACGTGGGTCTTAGCCGTGCACCGTTGGACGTTTAGACGCCTCTCCAAGAGACAACCCGTCCCGGCGTGTATGGTACTCGTGGTACTGGTACGTACTGCTGTCGTGCGAAGTATACGATACCTTTTTTTTAACAGTCGGGCGGATTAACCCGCACGAACCGCGCAGCTCACCACAACTACCACAACGTTATTTGTCGCAGGAGTAAGGTTAATGTGAGAGTAGTGCGCCAAATGTTTCCCCCCCCCGATATGCAACAAGGTGTTTCACCGTGTATCATAGCACCGACGTTTTATCGATTTGCAGAATCCTGCGGTGTGTTGCGGTGCGGTGCGGTGCGGTGCGAGGCGGTGACTAGTTGTGGTTTTCGATTTCCATACAATGCGATGCGGTGCGGTTTGGTAGCGTGTACGGTGCGGTGCGGTTCGGTAACAACCGTTAAAAACAGCACCGCACTGTACACGCATAGCAGCGAGTTACTTTGGTTTTGAACCCTAAGGCCTGACCACCGTTGTATTTTTGTTCGAACGGTGCTGTTCGGGGTGCGAATTTTAATTTTTCTAGAATCGTCCGGTGCGGTTCGGTTCGTTACAACCGCACCGAAACGCATCGCACCGTAAGAAAAAAAACACACCCGTGATAAGCCCTGCCAATGAACGGCCCGCTCTTTAGATCAAGTAGATATATCGATAACACAGGCTAGCCGGAGCCGCCTTATTGCACAAATAAATGCATTACTATCTACGAGGGTAAGTAGGATAAATGGCCTCCTGTAATTTGGTGTGTTGGCCCACGTGTGGTTCCACTACCAGGTATTATGAGACGGGAATCGTCGAAAACTGTCAAAAATACTACTTAAGACACTACCCTTAACCCTGACCCAAACACCGCGACCACGACCCCGCCCCTATCCATATGAATTTTGTCTAAAAAAATGGGCCTTTTTTTTGTTTGCGAAACGTGATTGACCTTAAAACTGCTGCTGTAGTACAACAGCATATTCCGGGATTTCCCCGTACCTTATCCTGTTCGCAATGTATGAATTGCAACTCAGTGATGGTGCGGTAAAGGGGGCAGGGGGATAGTTCAGGAAGGTGGGGGGGGTACGAGCTGGGCCAGCCAAAACAATGTTTTCGAAGCAGATTAGCCATGCCCCCACCAATTTTCTAATTTGGACCTGGAATTTGGACACAGCAGTGTAGATCATGTACTAATCGACAAACTTTCCGCCTGCCCTCCTTTTTTCTCACGAGAGATAAGCCGATCAAAAAAACAAAAAAAAATGATAAAAACTCGTTAAAAAATCAAAACCAAAGGAGGGCAGGCGGCAAGTATCTAAGATTGCACGTGCGGTTCGAATTCGTAGTTAATGTTTCAGAGCAAAACTCTCAAAATCGGTCGGGGCATGGCGGAAACGCCATTTTTTCCGAAATTACTTTACTTATATACGGAATGGTGCTTTGGTCATATCTCTTAATGGGTGGCGAATTGGGCAACGAAACTTACATCGATCTTCTCCTTGTGCCTTCAGCACTCTTTCCACTAATGTTTCTCTTGATCTAACCTGACATTGTTTATACGAATTTAGTATCAAAACGTTGTTGTTTTGATTTTTCGCGGATATCTCGGCGAGATCGATTCGGGGGGGAGAGTAAGTATTGTCCATACACTTGTCTTTCTAGCATAAGCCGTGGTGTGCCAGGGTTAGTGCTTCCACTGTCTGTAGCTTGATTTGCAGTGGTTCACGAGACACGACTTTAGGAAGCTTTGTACGTTTCTTGGCTGACCCAGCTCGTAGGTAGAACGATTAACACCTCTTTGGCCAAACGACATCTTGCCCACTGTTCCGGACACACCGCTAGCAACACGTTTGAAACAGTATCCGTGGAGTGAAGCAGCGCCCACAACGTGCGACTGTCGGCAACTAAAAAGGCGGATCGCCCTACCCTCCGTATATGGCTCAGTTTAACAGTATTTTTGGCAAAAACGGATTCGCTTTGCGGGGCGTCGTACCTCGGTACGTTTGCGCACACTCTTGTGAAAACGAGCGTGCGCGCGAGGGAGATATGCCTGATGATATGCGTGGCGTCCGATGTGTGTGTGTGTGTTCTTCACATTAAACCTTCCTTTCTACCCGTCGACATTCAGCACACCCACTGTCCGTGCCGATTTTTCGTCCTAAAAAGGTACTTCGTACCAGTTCTGTGGTCACAAAACTACGACACAGAGATACTACGCTCAGTGCAGTAAGCAGAGCAGACAATGCAATGCCATATACGACAGGCAAGACCTGCCCTGCTAGCAATCCAGGTGCATGCAAGAGAAAAAAGATTAAAAAAAAAGGAAAAAAGCGAAAAGGAAAAAGAATAAAAAGTAAACTTACTGAAGCAAATCAACAATCAAGCAGTGCGTGGCGTTCAACGCAACAATGTATCAACTGAACTGCGTCTGTAACTGCTACGTTTAAAGACCTCTTCGCCGCACGCGAAGTTTCGATATTTATTTTGGCACAGTTGGGCGGGTAAACTACTGTGTGTACCGCTGTGCGGTGAGCCTGCGAAGATGCAACACTTCTGCCCTTTTTCATCCATGTATTTATAGTGTATTTCGCGCCAAAATCCTCAAGCTTTTCACTATTATTTTACGGTACGGTGCGGTTTCGCCGAACCGCACCGCGCCGTCAAATGTGCTGGATGTTGTAGATTTTCCTTATGGATTGCCTCGTACCAGTTCCTATTGATTTTTAGTTTTCGTGCAAACTCGTGGAGGCTTTCGTGGAAAGAAGTAGTAGAGGCTTCCACCGGAGTAGTGAAATGTTCCGAGAAACACTCCATCGTATCTTCCTTGGAAATTCCTTGAAAGCTTCCGAGGAAGTCCCACCCACTATATGGACACTGTAGCGTGTAGCGCAACAGTTACGGTAGACTATTATTTACTATTAGTGGTCGCCCCGGTGGGCTAGCAGGTAACCACGAAGCCTGTTAGAGTCAATATCGTGAGTTCGAGCCCGCCCAATTCCATGCTCTTAGGGACTTTTTCTCGCACAAAAATAGCATGACTAGCGGAAAGCGCGAGATCGTGAGTTAGCAAAATTCGAGGAAGATCGACGAGCGTTGGGAAGGCTGAACCCTCTGCGCGATAAAAACCAAGGCAAGAACCGTAGTGGGGGAGGTGGGAGTGGCCCCGGATCTGAGTTATGACTAGGGGGGCAGAAAGACAGAAGTTCGAAGATAATATATGGGATGGAAAAACAAAAACAAATGTAACGGGCACTGACACGCCAGCGGGGGCAGTATATGCCCACGGCGCTTACGAACAACGGCAACCCAACCTCCTACAAGAATCCACCCATTTACCCACTCACCTATCTACCAACCCACCCACCTAGCCAACCACTCATCAGGCACTGGCCAGTCCACCCATCACCCCCGACACACCATAAAAAAAAAACATGGATTTGACGCTATCATCCACTTGCAAGGGTGTCCACCTCACAGGCAGCTCTAATTAATAGTAGGGTGCACAGATCACCCTTCATGCGAGTCGCCGGACATCACACGGCGCTTCGCGCTTGGTGCAAGCAATGTCTGCCTGGTCGGCGGAATCCCGACGTACTCCGTGCCATAATTGTATGGATGCGAGGGTCTATGGTCATACGAACGCCTGCTGTCATGAGTACACCCCCCCCCCCCTGCACCCCACAGACCCACTGACCCACTCACTCGCCTACTAGAATCTCCCTATTGTTTAGCTACAAGTACAATGCAGTGCACAACTGCAGCACAAACCCCATAAAAAAGAAAAAAAACAATGTCGAAGAAAAAAAACGAGAACGACATACAAATAAAAGGAGGGGGGTCGAACCACTGGGCCTGCAGAGTTCAGTGCTACATCGTCTTGATTCGTCCTACAAATCGTAAGAATTGATCTGGCTCGACTTGTATATTGACTCGTCTTAGCACGTTTTATAGTCGTCTTGATTGGTCCTAGAAACCGTCAGAATTGATCTAGCTGCCGCGACTACGCCTCCTTCAACCCGGCTTCTCGCGTTCTCTCCCCCTAGGGCCTTGCGTTCAGCACAGTCTGAAGTCGCTGCGCAGTTTTCAGTTCAAGCGACCATCGTCTGGCAACTGTTTTCTTCGCCCTCCTCAATCAGCGCTTGTACGTCTCTGCCACTTCCTCAACACGTTCAAACCACTTGCCCGGCCTCTTTCCTGCCAGCGTAAAGTGGGCTTCGGTGGGCAAGTCAAACAGCGATGTGTCGCTTTGGAGACATCCCATCTTCTGTAGTTTTGTCAGTGCCCCCCCGAGTAGCCTTTTCCTCCGTCCACTGTTCCACAGCAAGCATAGCAAGCTCTTTGGTAATCACCATAGGAGCCACGAACCCCTCGAACGGTATCCTCCGTTTATGTTCCGTCGTTCCGACGCTCCCACAACCAGTCTTGCGAGAACGTCTGTGTAGGATAGCACGTGTGGTAACCGTCTCGACGCGGTTCTCCTCTATCAAATGCGGCGGAGAAGAACCCGTTGGTGGGCCGGGCACAGTTTGGTGAGATGGGCTGAGTTGGGACGCCACACCACACACCCATAGAGCACGGTGTCCAGAACTTCGGCATCCAGAATCCGTAGTTCGAGCTTGAGCGGTCCTGGGGCCGACTAGTCGTACAGTTGGAGGTTTATCCGTCTGAGGTGTACAATGGCCAATAGCACGCGCCTGTTGATATCAACGGTAGGGGCCTGTTCGTAGACAGTTGCCCGGTTTTCTGGTACGCCTGGCCTGCTGCCTCAAAAGCGAAAACGACCATGTGCATACGTTTCGTCAACTGGCACCTCGTCTCCGTCTTGGCTTTCGGAACTGCCACAACATTGTAGTGTACGCTGTAACAACATCTGCCATCATCTTTGGAAACGATACCGGCATTGTCTGCATGTCGCATTCCCAGATCGGGTTGAGGCTCTTCCACAGTCTCCTGGGGTTCACGTCCCTTCCCTCAGCTTCTCCCGCCCCCCTGCGCCCTTGGTTGGTGAAAACCCAACGTGCTCCGCCCCGGCATTGTAAGGATGCG
>MEHQ01004057.1:402501-504570 GCA_008828725.1 Saccharina japonica
CCCCCCCCCCGCGTCCCTCTCGCATTCACCTTAATGCACACCATAGAGTTCATACTGTCTTTATTGGCACGGAAAATCGCTCTAAACCCACATGCAATACCGCTCCAAAGGAAACGTTAGACAATACATGTTGCAGTAGGCTCTGCGCCACGTCGCCAGTCTGGACAGTTGCCACCATCTGTCCGGGTGGAGGATGTATATGCGGGTGAGTTTAATTTTCGGTACGACGACCCCAAGCAATGCAAACGAAGCATAGCATGCTAAGTTTATGGTTCGTCTTTGAGCTGGATAAGCGCTCGTATGCATTCCGCGGTGGAAGTGGAAAAGGACCAAGGGGTACAATGAACAGAGGGAGCACGGTCCACAAACTAGTCAGGTGGACTCGATTATATGGTTTGGTTAGGTTGACTAAACACGTGTCTTTCGGTGAAGTCGTTGGACCACGAACATTATGTTGTTTCGTCGACCGTTGCGGGCTGAAGCGGCACTGCTCTTTTTGCAGGAGATGCGTGCTACGTCAGAGGTAGCACTGTTCGGCTGAAACGTTTGCTGAATGACCGGGCTCTTTAGCTCAACCCCGTCGGAAAATAGTTCATGTGTTGCAACATTTCTCGTTGCATTCTCAGGCCATGGGATTTTTCATCGATTAGCACTTTTATTTCCCTCGAAGCTCAGCTTTCGAGTGGGGTATAGAGCTCCTCAAGTGATAAGTGACCACCCTTATAAGGCAGAAACATGGTGCACCTCCACCGTAGCCGCTCCGAGGATATTCTCGCGAGTTCGCAGTAGGTGCTCAAGCGATTGGCGATCACCTTATAAGGAGAACCTTACCTTCGTGCGCCCCGAGCGAAATTCCTCGACAATCACCGCACTCCGTCCCGCCCTCCCTATCGTACAGCACTACGATCGTATCATGTTGCTACTCATTCATGCGGCGCGCCCCCGCTCCGCCATAAGGTGATCACAATGGCGTAAAACCGTTCAAGTACGCTACTGTTTCACTTTCGATTTCTTATCTAAGACGAGGTCTGAGCAGTTCGGCTCGGGGCTCTTCAGTTTCAACCGCCTTCCGGCTCGACATGGTCCTGATCGTTTCCTCTGCCTCAAATATCAAAGCTCGATCATCGAAGTTTTGCACACAAGACACCACACCCTCACTGCTTCGACGACGTTCGGGTCAAGCGGTGGCAATGGAGTGGCGAGCAAAGTGCGGAAACACACCGTTTCTGAATGAGTACATTGCCACGAAGCAGTTAACCCTATTAATCCTTGCTATACTGAACGCCGCACCACAGTTTACCCTCGAACTCCACCCCCTCGAACTTCTTAAAGCCAACACCTGGTCCTCATCTTTGATGTGCACATTGAGCTCACTGACGAATTTCCCGACGAACATCTGCACAGCCTCGATCCCCAGGCGCTTACGACGTGTCCGCGCTGCATTCAAGAGTCCTCCTGAGACTGCTGTTGCCTGGATCCGCTAACTATCTCGCGGCTTCCCTCTCGTGCTACGCCGCAACAAAAACGTTGCCTTCGTTTCCTCGATAACACACCGGCCCTTCGGTCTCTTACTGCGATTTTCACGTGGCTCTGTAACAGCGGCTGTCGATTGTATCACGTCAGTGGACACCATTGCCGTTACCTAAGTATCGGTGCCAGGAGGGGGGGAGTGTGAATCGCTCGATAAAGGGTGCCTCGAGTTGAGGGTTCGCCATCAGTTGTACGAGGTCAATCTCCCGCCTTAATTGCATCCTCCCTCTTTTGCCGCGGTTAGGGAGTAAATCGCCCAAGCAGCCGGTTGTCTGCTGCGACTAGGGTATGATCTGAATCAGGTTTCGCAACAGGAGGTCGGCGCCACAGTGACATCTACCGTAGTACGAGTCGCGCGAGGATATAGTCCAAGCGGTAACGATAGTTCCCACAATTTGGAGTTTGGAAGGTGTATGATATTCCGAGCTTGGGTGCCCTAAACAAATGTTGTCCAGAGAAAGTTGTTTTTCTACTGAGACTGCCAGCAGTCGTTGTCCGTTGCCATTCAGCGCCACCCGCTCGTAAGCACCCGGCACCTTGTTATGCCTTCTGTTTGTGCAATTGTTTTCGCCCATCACGACGTGGAGATGCTCGCCTTTAGGTACTCCCGTTACCGTGGTGTATCTGTGTATGAGGCATACAGGCACCCAATACTGATAAAGCGGTCTTGTTCCGCTTTTAGAAATAAAAGTGGGGGGGAGAGCGGCGATCCACAACATGTACGTAATATAACACTGCTCTTATCGCTAAACTACTACTGCCACTACTATTAATAGTATTCATGCTACACGGGTGGTCCGGAGCGTACCCCCTTTCAACATGCTAGTAGAATGTGGGCAAATAACAGGCGTTCAAAAGCACCTTGTGGAACGGCAGCAACTCCGCAAGGTGCGGGTTTGTATACGTTCCGGGGACTCTGCCTCTTTGGACTTTTACCTCTTTTCGTATGGGCTCTTGAAAGGTCGCCCTCCGGGAGATTCCCTACGTGGTGAAATGTCACGCAGGAAAGCATGTGCCCGTCAGATATGCAGCGATCACGAACTGCGGTTATAATCCATACCTCCCTCCCACTCTCTGGTACTGCCGTACTACAGTATATCTAGCCCTTTTGCCATAGACTTGCAACGGCGTTCCTCTCTCCACGGTCCAATGGCGTTGTTGCATTATTTGCCAACCGGTTTGCTCTTTGTAACCGGTGTCCGCGTGTGTGATCTTACTTACATAGGCTTGAACCACCTTCTGTACACGGGAAGCGAGGAGGCATGGAATACCGAGGAGGCGGAAGAGTTGCGCGTAGCATGCTTCATGAGCCTTGTCTCGTTCCTGTCGGGCAGGATCGAAGTCCTGAGAGTCGCGCCCAGAACCTCAACCCACCTGCTAAACGCGGTCGCGAAAGCGTTGATACAGAGTGCCACGATTACGGCAACCCCGTTAACGGCCGCGGGCTTGGATGGCACGGGTGAGGTCATTCAGGTACGATATAAACGGGCTGCAATACGTTTGGCATGTACCATATCGTGGAGAAATAAACGCAACATTACAATATGTACTTCTCGGTTAAGTAGCTGTTTGCTGCTCACACATCGAAGTTGAAAAGGCATAGGTCGCCAGTGTCAAACGCCCGAAATTCGTCTTGAACACTAACGCGAACGCCACATCGCTTTGAAGCCCAATCCGGCTGAACGGCAGCCGTGTGTCGTAGATAAAGTGAAGTTGTCCCAACACGACCGCACTTGCATACTCCGACAGGTCACTGACAGTGGCCTGGATGAAACGTTATGCTACGCAACATTAAAATAGGTATTTCCCGGTTAAGTAGCTGTTTGCTACTCATGCATCGAAGTTGAACGGGCACAGGTCGTAATGGTCAAACGCCCGAAATTCGTCTTCAACACTAACGAGAACGCCACATCGCTTTGAAGCCCAATCGGGCTGAACGGCAGCCGTGCGTCGTAGCTGAAGTGTTTTTTTCCCAACAAGACCGCACATGCATGCTCCGACAGGTCATTGACACTGGCCTGGATGAAACGTCATGCTTTTTCATCGACGACGATGGGGAGGAGGTGCCGCATGGGTATTACTTCGAGGCTGTGGCCTTTCGGAAACCTTTGTCAGCTGAGGTCCCTTCCTCGTCATCCACAACATCTATAATTAAGACCCCTTTTGAAGAAGGAGATTTCTCTAGTTACCCCGATCGCCGTAAGGTGAGCGCGCATCAAGCTCTCTTCCGGTACGGTGGTGTTACGTGTTGGTGTTTATCACAATACTCGAGTTGCTGTAAGTAATTATACGGTCGTGCTCATGAGCCGGCTTGTTTTGTGCGGTTGTGGCTACCGTTAAGCCAGTATTTGATTTCGTGTAACGCGCTTGCTGTTGATAGACGTTTCCCAGTTGGAGCTGAAACGGTTGTTTGGTTCAAGTGACTCTATATATTTATTTGTAGTACGCAACATCGACCCGCTCGAATCAAGAAAAAGCGTAGGCAGTGTCGTCATCCGTCTCAGATGAGTATGGTCAGTGCGCATCTTGTACTAGCTCTGGAAAGCCCTCGTATAATCACTCTTCCTACCACCGTTTGCCTCTTGCCCGACATGTTAACCCATGCAGGTGATCCAGTATATTAATCTGATCAACGCGGACAAAGTTACCCCGCCTGGGGCTGTTCCGACCAGTGACGGCGGTGTAATTTCCTATTTCTCGGCGGGTGATTTCCAAGGAGATGCTGTGGACGGACACGGCACCCATACCGCCGGGTCGGCAGCGGGGGCTACGCTCAACACCCCCGCCGAAACGGACACATGCAGCGAAACGACAAAGGTTCCAGGTTGTGCGGGTTCCTGCATTGACGTCGCTAGCACGAGTTGGGGGGATGACGTGCTGTACCCCCTGCCCGATGAGGAAAATATCGACGTTCTCTGCCCGATGTTGGGGTGCGACTATGAAACTGATCAAAGGTGCCTGAGTGATGATGTCGGTCAGACCCTAGCCGAGAACGGGGGCATGGCTCAAGGAGCAAAGATTGCGTTCTTCGATATTTTCTCCACTCAAGGGGGCTACGGAAATTTGGCTGGTAACGGCCTGTGGGAGTCATGCTTGGAAGCTGGCTGTAAGGTGCACTCCAACTCTTGGGGTGAGCTTGACCCCCAATGCCTTGTAAAGGCGCTGGATCTTGAGTACGATGACTTCATGTACAAGGTACGTTTCGGCCGCTACGAGCTGAGACCCAATGCTAAGTATAGCATTGCTACTGTATACCGGTGGTTCTGCCCGCCTTCGTACACCACGCAGGAACACTTAGCTTCTGTTTTATGGTACAACCGTTTTTTTTTCGGATCGTCATAGATAACGTGTGCCAACAAGTGATTCATTCGCTCGTATCGCAGTTGCCGTGTCGTGGGCTCGGTGTGGCGTCGACTGCTTCCTGCAAAAAAGAAAAACCGATCTCAGAATTAACCTTTATCTTCCCCTATATACGATTCGCTTCGCTCTGTTCTGGACACAGAATCCCGAGAACCTGCTAGTTTTTTCTGCTGGCAACCAGGGGCAGACCAACGACACCCGTCCATGCACGATCAACTCTCCAGCTATTGCTAAGAACGTTCTCGCCGTCGGGGCCACGGTGTCTGGTGCAACACGCTTGAGTTCAACTAGCGCGGATGGCGGGGTTGCCGATGGTAATAACGGGTATGCGGACGTAGACACGGTGGCGCAGTTCAGCTCGTACGGTCCAACCAGCGACAACCGCATCAAACCGGAGATCTTGGCTCCGGGTGACGCGGTGAGATCTCTCGTTCTACTATGAATTACATTCACCGTGCATACCGATAACAAAGTCCTGTGTATTGATTTCGTAATACAAGACAAGGCAGTACCCGTATTTCATTCACGTTTGCCGAGCATGGTGTTGCATTCTGGTATTAATAGTCGTATGGTGCACACTTTCCTCCACCGAAACATTGTAAACTTGACATGGCCATCAATTCGTGCGACAAGAACGGATCAGGTAGTAGGCGACTTCCACGTAACACGTTCCTGGTCCTGCCTACTTTCACAGGTATATTCTGCCAGCAGCGACGGCGAGGATATCCATTCGTGCAGAGTGTTCGCAAATCCAGGCACTTCTATGTCGTGTCCAATCGTGGCGGGCGCATCGGCCATGGTGAGCGCTCATGTTCAAAATGTCCAGAAAGAGCCCTACGTCAGTACGTCCATGTCAGCAAGTACACGCTCGGGGTGTGCACCGTGACCATCGTGTAGGCGCAGGATCGGAGTTTCTGCTGTTGGCTCTTGTTATTCATTGTTTCATCGATAGGCTGGTACCAAGGACCTGGGCACTGCCGAGCCTGATATTTCGCTCACTATGTGTGGGGGCCTGTGCCTGGCTGACTCGGATTCAGTGCGGGATTTCTGCCTTGCGGCCGTATGCTTCGAAACTCGATTGCCCTTACCCTTTTAGGACTGCAGTCTCATTTTGAGGACAAACCACTCTAATTCTAAGTAATATGTCCCCAAAACGGGACTCCAGTCCCATAAGGGTTAAACGGTTTGTTACGATGGATCCGATGTCGACTCAGTTCGAATGCACGCTCGCTCGCAGATACGCCAATACTTTTTGGATTCGAGCTTCTACATTGCTGATGTGACGGCACGGGGTTGGTGCAAAGATGATGGGTTCCCGTGCGAAGCTTTTTCCCCGTCGTCAGCGACGGTAAAGGTGAGACCATATTCACCAAAACGTTGTCAGCGCACAAAGCCATGGGTTGGACTTGGATTCGTTATCCCCTCGTTTGTTACAAGGAGCGTCGAATACACGCCTAAAAGAGCGCCGACCCCCGCGTTTGCTTTTCGATATACTAGGAGTGTGTTTGAAAATAATTGGGTGGATTTGGGATTTTTTCAGGACATGCACCTGCCATCAAGGTGCCAGCGTAACCGTAGGGGGTTTGGACACTCCAAGGGGCGTGCAGACCTTTTCCTCTACACAGCGGCTCAATGACGAGCTAGATCTGTTGAGGTCGATGCTGTCCTATCTGATGTAGTGAGCAGTATAAGACACACCATACACAAGTAAGCCCGTTCCAAGCGACCTGAGGCTACCGATGGCTTGCCCGCAAACCACAACAGCATACCAACTCTTGGAGAAAAACCACTGGTTTTCGTATGATTCGTGAGAGGAGTACTACGCTGAAAAATTCCGTCGTCGGTAAAGCAGAAAGGGTCGAACCGGTGTTTTGGTGTGTTTTCTGTTGCCACAAAGCTGGCTTTAGCAAATAAGCATATGTCTGACTCCGAAGCACCGTTCGAGGGACCTTCAGACCTTGAAGACACGCCACTAGAGGGAACGCTTGGCTGGTGTCATGACCCAAACGCATATATCACACATAGGTAAACATTACTGGAATATGCGGAATTTTCTCCGATACCACGTGACCTTGCTCCTATTAATAGTTGTCAACTCTTGGTTTTACGTCTGGACATGTTTACTTGACCGCATGTGTACGAGACTGTAAGCAAGTCTGTAAGTAAAAAGGGCGCTTAGTTTGGAACCCCGTGACTCGATTATAAATATTAAACCAGAGGAACGTCTGGAAAATATGACACGGCATCGGCACCTCACACATCGCTTGCTCCGACCCGTGGTTTAAGCCCATGAGCTTGGTGCGACCGTGAGCACCTTGCGTGTAGAGCAGTTTCTCGACAACACACAGATCATACACAGGGTGTGGGGTACGAGGTCGGGGTAACTGTTGAGCGAATACGCCACGAGGTTACTGTTCCGGCATAGGGTGCGTACTGAAGCTGTACGGCTTTGCTCGGCCTTTGAAAGTCAACGATTGCTCAACACCGCTACTGTGGGAAATGAAATCCTTCCTTAGTGCCTGCTCTCATGGGCCACATGCTTTCCTCGCAGGCCCTGCTCATAAACAGCGCAAACCTGATGGGATACGGCTCGGAGCCACACAGCCACCGCGGCTTCGGGCGGATACACATGGAGATGGGGATGCCACTGGGCGGGGAAGGAAGCCTGGCTCTTTTCGTGGCGGATCAAGCTGCGTTGCCCGAGCTTGATTCACAAGAATTCTATTTCGACGTCGATGCCGACGCCGATTTAGATTTCCGTGCCACGTTGTGCTGGATCGACCCCCCTGCCCTTTCTATCTCGGCGAAGCAGTTGATCAACGATCTGGACCTCGTCGTCGAGTCCCCCAGCGGAACGATGCACACGATGTGGTCCTCGGGTGTTGCCGACACCGTCAACGTAAACGAGAGAGTAATCATTGCCGCTGCAGATGTGGAAAGTGGGATCTGGACAGTAAGGGTGTCGACGAACGAACTTACCACTGCGTCTCAGAGGTATTCCCTTGTCGTCAACGGGGCCATAGTCTACTCTTCTACGGACCCTTTCTACTCCGACTTGTACTCCGTAGCCCCCACAAGCTCCCCTACGGGCGTCAGCGCCGGTTCCTCCCCCAGCTCCTCTTCGAGCACCAGCGATGGTTCTTCCCCTAGAACCTTGAATTCTGCCGCCCCCACAATCTCCCCTTCGGGCCCTTCGGACCCTTCGGGTACAGTTAACCCCTCTACCCCGACCGACCCTTCGTCGGGTGGGTCGATTGCGTCCACCCCGATGTCGCTGTTGGCTCTTCTCGTCGGTGCTGCGGCATCGACGATCGCCGCGGCTTGCACGGCGTAAACACGACCGTTGTGGTCAAAACATGCATGAAAGGGGGATCTCGGCTCGGTTAGGTGTAGAGGCGTGTCTTGAGGGGGGGGGGGGGTATGCGTCTCGCTAGGCATGTGCCCCAAGCGTTGCGGCTGTGATAGTGGGCGAGGATGGCGACTGGGTCGGATACTGTTTTCCTGGGATACCTGTTTGTGTCGTACGCCGTTGGTCGCTACTGAAGATATACCACGAGTGGTGGGTGGGAGTGAGCTTGTCATACGTACATTCGCCTAGCGGTAAAGTCGATTGCAGTCGTTTGCGGAACGTGCGGTGTTACCGGCCGACGTAGGCGCACGCCGTAGAGCACTCAACCGCTGTTGGAGTAGATTCCGGGTACATATTGTGGTGGCAGGTCGTTGTTCAAGCTGAGGCGCCTCGGTACGTACCAAGTACTTCGTTAATTTAGCCCCCCGGTCTTGGCTGATGTGAACGACGGACTTCGCCACCGAGTTGGAATTATGGTAGCCCCCCTTCCCCCCCGACCCAGTCTTGTGCCGGGTCTAAACTAGTATATGTCATGTTTCCTCTCTTCTATTTCTTACATCGGAGTGCAGCAAAACGCACACTTGTGTTAGTGTGGTGTATTTGATATATCTTCTCTATCTCTGGACTCGTATTGCGTTCTGCCGAGTTTCTAAGTTTCTGATTTCATCCCTTGTTTCCCTTTCTAATCGCGGGTTTTGGATATCTCCTTCCTCTGCGGGAGGTCGGCGGGCACTCCCCACGTTGTGCGTTGACGTGTGTGGATGGTCTCGTCCAGGCTGTCATCATACACCGGTGCCTCTCCCGAATTGCTGCTTGTAGGTGAAAAACATGTCGGTTTGTTGGGGGATCTAGGTCCGGCGTAAAGCTGCTGACTAGGGGTTGGGTATGAAATCGGTAGCCATGTAGCCAACCGTTGCGGCCGCGATTGTAGGAGGGGGTGCAGACAGTCCACTTTCGTGTTCTTGGGATAGTGGTTGACCGCACATGCCGCTGGTCTTTGCTGAAGGTATGCAAAGAGTAGTGGGCGGGGGTAAGCTCAGCATGCGTACGTTCCGTCTACAGTATATAGGCCGTCGTTTGCGCGGGAGGTATTGAGTTACCGGGTGACGTAAAACAGCGCACGTCGTAGATCACTCAACTGCTGTTGGGGTAGAGAGGCCGGTATACAGCGTGAAGGCAAGCTGCCGTAGAAGCCGGTGCGCACCGGTATGCACCAAGTTCTTTGAAATTTCGTCCCCGCTCTTGGTCGATGTGCGCTATGAGCTTCGCCACCTGGTTTGAATGGTTGCTACACCCCCCCTCCCCTCCCCTTCCCCCCCCTCCGGCACCCTCGCAAGACCCCGCCCACGGCCTCCCTACCCCCCCACCCGGCCTTGTGCCGGGTCTAGAGTGTTATAGTTGTTTTTGTTTTCTTCTCTGTTTTTCATACCAGAGCACACCAAACACATATAGTTGATAGTGTATATCTGCTCTCTTATCGACTCGTACTACAGTATACACTGCCGAGTTCCTATTAGCGGATTGGAAGCATGCAGCATTCCCTGATTTGTAGGAGGCCCGTGCGCCCCTTGAATGGCGTGGGTTTGAATGAGTAGGTTCGTATCGGCTGTACCCGTGTACCGGTATCTGTCCAGGTGAGTTGATTCTTGGGGACAAAGGTTTTCGATGTTCGGAGGCTTTCGACTGGGAGTAAAAACACCTTCTGGGAGTGGGTTTGTTAGCTATATCTGCTAGGCCTATAGCTGTGCGTCGCAGCCGTGCTTGTCAGAGAGGATATAGAGACCATCCAATCGCGTTTTTCCTGGGATTGTGGTTGGTCTTGATATGCCGGTCATCGATGCTAAAGGTGTGTGAAACTGGTAGTGGTTGGGGCTAAGATTAGCATGCATACGTTTGTCAGGCGGAAAACGCCGCTGTTCGAGGGACGTTGTTGTGGCCAGATAAAGCGCAAGTGCGTCGTAGAGCGCCCCATTAGCGTTGTTGTAGTATATGCCGGTACACGCGATGGAGGCAGGCTGCAGTCGAAACCGACGCGCATCGCTATGTACCAGGTACCTGAGGAAGTTGGTAGCGCTGACCGATGTGTGGTATGAGCTTCACCATCGAGCTGGAATGGTTGCAGACCCCCCACCCGGCCTTGTGTCGGGTCTAAAATCTCTTGCTGAAGTGATTGCACTGTACATACACACATATGAACATGAATACATCTGATTATCAGTCCACGTAGTAGCTGCTCCCAAGACGGGACTGTAGTGAGTGCGGTCCAAAAGGACATTTTGTACGGTACGTACGAGTCTACACCGGTTTGACCAAACCTCGACCATACATATATAATATCACCGCAGTTAGCCCGTACACCAGGGCCTTGGCTCCAAACCCGGCTTCTTGAGGAGGTACCCAATAGTACTCCCTATTGCTTCCTCCC
The DNA here is from genome assembly GCA_008828725.1 of Saccharina japonica. Taxonomy (NCBI): domain Eukaryota; class Phaeophyceae; order Laminariales; family Laminariaceae; genus Saccharina; species Saccharina japonica. Next base: position 413,166 of record MEHQ01004057.1, read on the forward strand.
GCTGAAACACCGCCGCCGTCGCCGCCGCTGCCGCCGCCACCACCGGCCTTGGTCTTCCCCTACCCTCGCGGGGCACGCCACTGGGAAAGCCGAAGCCCAAGGTGCCGGGTCGAAGGCTTTGGCGGCGAAGTTGTTGTTGTTGGGGTGTTCTTGGGGTTGTTTTCTTCGTCGACAGTCCCGCTCGTCTTGTCATCATGACGTGTGTGGTACAGGGGTCCGCATCTAAGATAGACCTGTTTTTTTTTAATCTGCCGAAACCTTTACTGAAAGAACTAAGGCTACAAAACACACGCCGTTTTGTGTCCAACGGTGCTGTGAGTTAAAATGAAAATTCGCGTTGGCGTCTTTTTGTTTTTCGTGTCTTTTTTGTTTTAGTATTCACCTTCGAAAGCAGATTTCGTATGGGATTCCAAATGGCCAAGTTTCAATACACTTATTTTCCGAAGGCTATGAAAATCACATTCTAGACAAGACACTCAAAATAGTATCGCGGGGAAGAGTGGTGATAGACTATACGATCATCATGCAAATTGTTTTGGTGAAAAATATTCATTTTTGATGGCGCTGGAAATTTGTCCGTTTCTGGGTTTTTTCCCAGTGACGAAAAAACCCAGAAACGGAACAATGTTCGGCGCCATAAAAAATACTCCGGGCTTCATCCTGGAGGCTCACCAGCGGCAATTCGGTCTTTGACCCCTCCCCTAGCATTCTAAAAACAGCATATTCGTCATCTTCACAAGATTCCTGCTAGATCCTTTGTACAATTACGTACCGTGCACTCCTATCTCGGCCCGCCCGTTGTCTACGAGTTTTACCACGATGCCGCTCGGGCTCGTGGGCTCGTCACGGGTGATGAGGAATACTTCATTTGCATGCAAGAAGCTATTTTGTTCCAAACTGCTAGCTTACTCCGAGGCTTACTATTGACACTCATTCTCGACGGCGGTCCTGCTGCCAAATTATGGCGTGATTTCAAAGATGATCTAATAGAAGATTTACGTATGTATGTCTATGACAAGAGATCAGGCGATCGCTCAAGCTTTACGTGAAATTGACTTTAAATTACAGCTGCGTACACGGCAAAGACAACCAACAGGTCAACCTTCCTCCCGCTATACATCAACAATCAGAACTTCAACGTTCAAGGGGTGCTTGCAATCGTGTCGTAGAGCACTCAACGTACTACGCTGATGACAACGAGATTCGTCTCACTCAGGAACAACGCCTTATCTACTCCACCATACTCGACTCTTTGTGACGTTGAACAAACCGTGTGTATAGATGGCTGATAGTCCTACTGGCACCGGGAAAACGTTCACTGAAAAGGTCATTGCAGCTCGTTTGCGTGGGCAAGGGCGAGTTGTTCTGACGGTCGCTTCGACTGGAATTGATTGCTGCCCTTCAACTCCCCTGTGGCTGGACTGCCCACTCTATGTTCAAATTACCGCTTGATGAAAAGGTCGTGCCTGGTGCAGTTTGTAACAATCGTGGTGAATCGCAACGCGCGGAACTCATCCACAACTACTGTAACTGTGACCTGATATTATGGGACGAACTCCCTATGACTCATAGGTACTGTGTCGAAGCCCTAAACTCTACTCTACAAGACCTTCTAAATAGCAACAATATCTTTGGTGGTAAAACCATTCTCTTTAGTGGAGATTGGAGGCAAGTCGGCCCGGTTGTCAAATATGGTTCTTCCTCTGACACTGTCGAAGCCGCCGTAATCTCCAGCTTCCTCTGGAGCAATATTACCCGTTTACGCCTTACCGCCTCCCAGCGCGATAAAAAAGACTCTCAGTACTCCTCCTTCGTCCGTACCGTCGGTAAAAATAGACAACCTATCGTTCACATGTCTAACGGCGATATGGTTGCCCTCTCAAACAAAGGCGACCCTTCCACCTCTGATCACTTAACACTCAAGTTTACCACAAATTTCGAAGACCGCGTTCACTTCGTGTACCCAGACTTGAACGAAGCGACACAGCTCATGCATGATCGTGCTATCCTTGCTACCACTAACACTGCCATCGACGCTTCCAATAAGGACATCGCCGAAAGACGGTCTCGAGAGGCTACTTCATTTTCCAGTTCGGATACCCTTATCAGCGATGAGTCAAACCCCTACACCGCTTTTTCAGCTCCTGAACACCTTAACCTTCTCAAAGCACAGGGTGTCCCGCCTCGCCAACTATAGCTTCGGTCTAACGACCTCGCTATGTTAACAATAAACTTAAATTTCGGGGACGACATCGTCAACGGCCAAAAAGGTGTACTATTGGGTGTTACGCCCAATTCTCGTGTAATCCAAGTGCAGCTTCTCACCGGCCTTCGGCCGATCGTTCTTTTGCCACGAATACATTTTCATGCCTAAGTTGGTCGACAAGGTATCAAGTTCAGACGTGTGCATTCCCTATCCGTCTCGCCTACTCTCTGACCATGAATAAGTCCCAAGGTCGAACCCTGTCGCGCATCGGTCTCGATTTACGAAATGACATTTTTGCACATGGCCAGCTTTACGTCGCCCTTAGTCGTATCAAAAACAGACACTCCATTATGTGCCTCGTTCCACCTTCACATATTGCCGACGGAGTTGCCCACGCTCGTAACGTCGTCTACTCTCCCTTCATTGAAGCCGCAACTGGCAACGCCTTCCAGCCACCTCCCGTTGTTCTACCTCCTCCACTTCCTCCTGCAGCTGGCAACAACTGGACCTTAGTCGATGAAATTGGAGATGGCGCTTGCCTGTTTCGATTCATATCTCGCAGAGTTCTCGGTGACCCTGAGCACCACCCTTCCGTTCGCGCTAGCATATTACAATATATCCAACAACACCTGCACGAGCCTCTCCTTAATACGGAGCTATCTTCCTATACCGCAATTTCCTTTGGCAAAGGCCTCAAAGCCTTGATGCCCCACCAAGATTGTATTCCTCACCTCAGGGATACCTTCAGCTTATGGCCAACCCTCGCGCCTACGCCGGCTATCTCGAGATCGTTGATGCGCCGCTCATCTACAACATTAACATTTCGGTTACCATTTACTCAGAGCACAACCTACTCTACCCTGCGGCTCCAACTCACAACTCTTCCAATCTCATGTACTTACTTACCCTCTTCCTCTCACTACGTATCTCTTCGTTATAACGCGTTATCCTGACCAAATTTTTGTTTCCTACTTGCCTCTCTCCCTTTATTTTGTTACGCTGTCCTTGTTACTAGCTCCTTTCAGATTGGCTCTCCGTCCTGGGCCCTTCCACATGAAACGTATTCTTCTGCGTTTATCTATACCACGCCGCCGGCCTGACTTTCTGCCTACGTCTCCGGCTAAGACCAAAACATTTTTGCGGCTTCAAGCTCGATTTTCAACGACGCTGCGGCCCGGCAAAAGGCTTTCGCGTCCTTCAAGGCGTCGCGTGATGGGGTTCTTGCCCATTCGGCTTCGTCCTCCCCAACCTCCGTAGTGCAATTGGAGTTGCGTTCTTAGAGTTTTGCGTTACCCTACTGTTGCTCCCGTACCTATGACGTTCTTTCTTGGAACCAAAATGTCCTACGGCCGCATCTTATTCGTGTCCGCGAGTTGTTTTGGACTATTTTGACTATTTTTAGTTGTTGCACGGTTGGGTTATTCTTCAAGTCTCTTTGTTAATTTGTCTTCTCGTGGCGTAATGTTTATTTCATAGACGTTTGCGCTACCCTATACTGCTGCTCCCGAAGTCCTTTCGTTCTGCTTTGTTGTTCTTTCTTGGAACGCGCAGTTTCTACGTCCGCAAGTTGTTTTGACCTCTTTTGCCTCTTTTTAGTTGTTGCACCAAGGGCGGGTGAAAAAAAGAACCCGAGACCCTCACCCCCCCACCCTGATTTCATTTGCTTTTTGCTCAAACTAAACCTGACTAAACACCTATTTCTCAGCCTGTGGGCGTCAGTTTCTAAGCAAACCGTTGTCGAAACAATGCGCACGAGCCCTACGTGTGTTGTTTGTGTGTTTCATGAATAACTTGGATGGTGAGCTGTGTTGCAAGTGGTGTTTGGTTTAATGTGTCTGCAATAATAGTCGGAGGGAAGGCGAACAAACAAAGTGCTGAAAAGTCGGATGAGTTGGATGAGTCAAGATAGTGGAACACTTTGTCCGTTGCAGCCCGCGAGGTGCATAACGAACTCGGCGCAATTTTGCGCGTGCCAACTTGAGCGAACTACTGTAGTTCCTTTAAAGGATCCCGCGTGCTTGACAAAAGAACGACCCCACGTCACTTCTGATCCAACTGTTTGGATCCCGCCGCGTTTTCAACGGTTTCAATTCATTAAGTCTCGCCGCGTTTTCCGAGCTACTGGCAGCTCTGCTGGTAAGGGTACTGGGCTCTAGTCACCTGGCTCACTTAGGCTTGGTTGCATTGTCTACAGTCTGCCATTAGGTTTCATGGACAGATTGCATCAGGCAATGGATCAGGCGGTGTACGTTCACCTACACAGCAGTGTACTGCAAGACCCAAGACTGCTGTTTTGTTCGCTGCTTCTGTGCTTGGCTGTGACTCTTCCAGTTCAACGCAGTGGCTGACAAGTGCCCATTCTAAAACCAAGTGACTTATGGTTGAGTCAAGGGTTGAGTCATTGGTTATATAGGATTTAGTATAGGAACTGGAAAAGTCATTGGTTATATAGGACTTAGTATAGGAACTGGAAAAGGCATTGGTTATATAGGGTTTAGTACAGGAACTGAAAAATACCCCCCCCCTATAAACATATGATATATTTATAGGTTGGGTTGGCGTCGGTTGCCAACGACGCTGTAAAACACGCCACTCGCTGCGTGAGCTAGACAACCAGGGTGCCGTTTTTTTGTGTTTTTTTTTTTTGTTTGTTGGCGGTCACCAAAGCTGGCGGTCGAGTAGATCATTTGTGCGGGGTGGAGAACCTTTGCTTCCGCACACAGGGGAATGGTCGTATCACGTAGTGTTAATATGGTAAGGCATCCGTGAGGCAGTTACATAGTAAAACCCATTGCTGTCTCCGGAAGTGGCCACACCAGAAATTAAATTAACTCATTGAAGCTGTCGTCCATATGCAAGTCCGCCTCAGAGGCGGTTCTTAGCAGGATGCAGCTCACCCTCCATGCGACTCGCCCAATACCTCACGGCGCTTCGCGCTTGGTGCAAGCAATGTCTGCCTGGTTGGTGAAAACCCGACGCGCTCCGTCCCGGCATTGTAGGGATGCGAGGGTCTATGGTCATATGACTACGGCCGTGCACAACATGAGTACACCCCCCCCCCCCCCCCAATCGGCCCCAAATGCTAAAATGTGAGTGAGGGCCTCGGGTTCTTTTTTTCACCCGCCCTTGGTTGCACAGAGGTTTTTTGTTTTTAGGTTACTTTGTTGCTTTGGCTTATGATGGCGTAATATTTCTTTCATAGTCGTTTGCATTGCCCTGGTGCTTCCCACGTAGTTTGTTTCCGTTCTGTGTTGGTACACGCTGTTGCAGCCATCGCACTGTCTACGAGTCTACCACTTCCCATTGGCTCTTTGCCTTTTTGTATCCTTGCACGGTAGCTTTAATACGTCACGCAGCAACAACGCGGCTGTTTCCTGCGAGTCGGCTTATTCTTCCTTGTTGTTGCGCGTGACGTTTTTTTTTAAGCTAGTTTGCGTGCTTTGTGCTCTATCACATGCACGTCCTAGTCGTGTCGCACAGTCAGTTTCATCGACTGCTTTCCCTGTTTCCTGTCCCGCATAGTTGTCATGTCTCGCGGCGGTTTTCATAAGTCTTTATTACTTCTTTCATGTTTTTCATGTATAATGTGTTGTCATCTCCATGCGCCCATGCTATTGTTGATGCCAGGCGAGTTCTAAAATGTTATCGTTTTTGGTACTCTTCCGCTTGCGCCTACTGTTGATGTTTCACAAACTTGGTCGTCTTTCACGTCGGGTTAGCTTCCGGTTTCTCCTCTCACCTCTCCCGCATCATACTGACGATGCGCTGCGGTTGTTATTTGTTGATAGCTTTTAGTGTTGCTCTCCCCACACCCGCAAGTTTTATTTTTGCGCGGCATGTGTCGTGCGTTTCGTTTTTAGCTTCTATATTTTAATTTTGTTATCTTCTCCTTATGCTCTTCCTGATGCTGTTTAATCGCAGCTTCTGCAGTCCCTCTCGTCTTGTGTGGTCTTTCCAATGCTTCTCCTCGTGTTGTTGCACAACGATAGTCATGTTGCACGTCGGGTTGGCTTACGGTTTTTGCTCACGCCATTATTAGTGTGTAGCTTTTGAGGTTGTTTTTTTATGTGGTTGTTTCCACATGCACTTGCTCGTGGTGGTGCTCATCGGGCTTTTCAATATATTTCGTGTTTTATCCTCGACCGGATGATCTTTCACGTTATGATCAGCGAAGTTGTTGCACCATGCTGTTTTTATTAGGTTCCTTTTTTTTAGCCGCAAGTTCGGCGAGTTTCGTTGCAGGCTAGCTTTCAGCTTTTGTAATGGTTATGTTGAACGGCGGGTTTTATATGCCAGTTGGTTTCGTCTTATTCCTTTTCTTCGCCAGTTACAAGTGTACGTACGTGCAATTTAGCGATTTCCTCGTCAAGGTCCTGCGTTCGTGTTTTTGTGCTTTATCACGACCTCTTCGTGTTTAGCTCGACGATGTTTATTTCCCTCTCGCCATAATTAAATTTTGCAACACCATCCTTTCTTCCCCATCAATGTGTCATATGCTGATCTATATCACGCATTTCAGACGGACACCCTCAGCGTCCAGCGCTGTGCCATGCTGTGAGCCGTGTTGTCATGTGCTTTCTTTTTCGACCATTCGGATTTTTGTCATACCAAGCACGTTTTCACCATTCGTTCGCTATGCACCATGAACTTCTTGGCATTTTCAAGTCGGTGGTTACTTCTACCTTCCCGTTCCTTGCGCGAGCGTAGCGGGCGGCGTCAACCGCCCGTGGAGCGGAGCCCTTGTACACTCGTACACATACCAAGAACTCTCTGGGAGCATCTAGCAAATCTGCTGTACTCATATCGTACACGAAGAGCAGCATCATAGCATAGCGTAGCTACTCGTAGGACAGTACAGCAAGCCAAGTACACACAGGTACACACCAGAGGTGTAGTAGCCAAAGCTCTGTCACGAGTATCATAGAAGCATCGTGCGTACGTACGCGGCGGATATATCAACGGGACTGTCATGATCCATGTCGAGTACAGTACCCTGAAATACCGGTATAGCATCTTCGGGAAATAGCGCAGGGTGATGACTTGGTTTCGTATTTGGGGTCATATGTACGAGTATCCTGTTTTTGTTTTGGAACTGAGCATACGAGTTCACGTGCATCACACGCACACGCTCTCACTCGTCTTCAGCTCTCTTCAACAGCATGCTCTCCACGAGCTATTGTCTGCTGGACATAATCAACTAAGACCTGGGGTCACCTTCATCATCGTCGTCTCTTCTCTTTGAAGCTTCTCGTACAAGCTCACCTCACAGTGAGCTCGCGCTTACCTCCATTTTAGACTGTGTCTTCTCCGGCCATCGGCAATCAGGTCTAGGCGTACACATCAGCTCCGTGCTGATACACACGCTACAATCATCACGCTAATAGGTTAAGATGCCTCGTATCGCGTGAGTGCGGCTCGTACGGGCACGGTGGTTCAAGACCTCCACCCCAAGCTACAAGCTTCACAGCAGGAGGAGGACCGATTCAAGACTTAAAGTCAAGATATCATCTGCTTGCGGCTACGAGTACAAATGCCGGAGAACGTCTTCACAAGTACGAGGAGAGGACACCAACTTCGAATAAAAACATGAGTGAAACGCGGTACAGGGTACCGCGAGCGTCTAAGCGCGTCCTACACAGAGCTACAATCTAACTGCACCGGCTGAGATAACGATACCCAGAGAGCTTTTCACTGCGTTATTGGGGGCTGTACCTTTTCAACCTCCAGACGAAAAAAATATATATATATAATAAAATAAAACTAAATAAACTCGACAAAACAAACGTCGAGTACTCGTACGTACTCGTCGTGCGGTGGGAGTTTGGTGTTTATTCGCTTCGACTACGAGTACGACGCGGACGCGGGGCAAGTACATACAGTGTATCTCGTCTAACAGCGGGGTCCCCGCTGCAATACGTGGGAATCGGTTTATTTCGTATGCACGCGACGGGTCGGTTCTAGACTACTACTACCATCACTGCTGCTGCACTGCTGCTGCTGCTATACGGCTGGTAGAGTACAGGACCTGCGCGTAAACAAAATCACGGAGTCTTACAAATCGAGCACGTATACTTCGCTACTGCCGTTTCAACGACAGATATTCTCGAGTGAAAACATCGAGTATTATTGCTTAAACGCGAGAGAGGGTGGTATAGCTTTTACTGCGTGCGTTTACGGAGAGGATCCTACGGACATTGTTGTAACTACTACAACTGCGTGTGATAGCGATACCCAGAGAGCATTTCCGCGTGGATTGGAGGTTGTACGTTTTCAACCCTCCGCTGCGTTTATTTTCTAGACGTGGACTAAAACTCTTGACAGTTCGTCGAGTGCTACTGCTGTACGCCGTAAACAACTAACTTCATCACAACCCAGTACCGCTGAGGTTAGAGCTCTACTTGGCGTAATCCATACCGTGGATCGTTAGCCTTGGGAGCTCCAAGCAACAGCGCTATAGAAAAATTTCCAACTGCACCGCCGTCTGTTAATGGAACCCTAGACTTCTGCTACGTGTAGGTTTTAGACCTGCACTCAACATCTCGACAAACCTCGAGTATCTGTTGTATGCTGTAGCAACTCCAACACAATTCAGCATCTCTGAGATTAAGAGCTCTGCTTAGCGTAGTTCATACCGTGAATCATTAGCCTTGGAAGCCCCAAGAAACAGCCGTATAGAAGCAATTCCCAACGGCTCCGCCGTCTGTTAAAGGAACCCTGACTTCGCAAGGAGCCTCCCGTACATCGTGGAGACTCTGACAAGGTATAGTATAACCTACTGCTGTAAGCCTTGGTATCGCCCGAGCAACGACAAAAACGACAAGGTATAGTCTAACCTACTACTGTAAGCCTTGGTATCGCCCGAGCAACGACAAAAAGGACAAGGTATAGTCTAACCTACTGCTGTAAGCCTTGGTATTGCCCGAGCTACGACAAAAATGACAAGGCATAGTCTAACCTACAGCTGTAAGCCTTGGCATTGCCCGAGCAACGATAACAGGGACAAAATAATAGTCTAACCTACAGCTCTAAGACTTGATATCGCCCGAGCAACGACAAAAGGGACAAGGTAGTCAAATATACAGCTCTAAGCCTTGGTATCGACCGGGCAACGACAAAAGAGAGCAACTGTACGACAACTTCATCACGACGCTCTGCTGTACGTAACACGCCTTCAGTTCGGACTACTGACTGCAGGTGCCAAACAAGGCCGCTTGGCCAAGTACTACCTATCGTCATGGGGGATTCAGTTTTCAACAACAGCGGCAACCTCACCAGCGCCATGAAGGGACTGGTGACAGGCAACGGCGGAAGGGATTTCCAACCCAACGCTGACAGGTTTACGGTGATTATGGACAGCGGCGCGTCGGACCATTTGGTGGCCAAGAACAAGTGCATGCCAAGGAGCGGTAACAACACGCCTGAGGAGGCTACTGTCTCTGAGATGAACCGCCAACGTGCGTAAATCCAGGGCAGCACGCCTGAAGAGGATACTGTTGCAGAGGTAGACCGCCTACGAGAGCACATCCTAGACAAACCGCAACAACACGCAAGCAACCTTTTGGACGAGGCCACCATCGGCAACAACAGCCGGAGCGTCATCGACGGGAGCTGGAGTATCCTCACCAAGACCTGGAACACCATCACCAAGCGCTGAAGATTCCTCATCAGGGACCGGAACGCCATCATCAGGAGTCATTACTTATATTTCACCCGGGGACACATCTGTTGCCTCGCCCGGGGTCGCATCTTCGTCTTCGGCTGGAGTCTCACCGGGTGCACCCCATCACGAGACAGCCAGTACGAGCCCCAATCCAAGCGCCGAGGAGACCTTCGACAGCGCGCACGCCAAGAGAACATCGGGGGCATACCTTCCGCCGACGTGTGTGGATTTCGCCTACACCAATAAATAGAGACCCATTTCGGATTTCGGAGGAGGAAAACTGGGTAATCAAAATCCCCAACGAAGAACCAAGATGCCACCCAATCCATTCATGGAGCAGCATCGTTTGGGATCACTGGATCATCAACATCTGGCATCATCGGGACATCTGCATCTGGGATCATCGGAGTAATAACATCTGGGATCATCGGAGTATCAACGTCTGGGATCACTGGATCACCAACATCTGGGACATCTGGGATCACCGGATCATCAGCTGGATCATCATCATCTAGCTTTACCGGATCGTCAGCTGGATCATCATCATCTGGCATCACCGGAGCATCAGCTGAGACATCACCGCCTGCTTCACCAGGGATCGTGTCCGCTTCCCGAGAGCTGTGCCTGACTCGCGCCTCCACACGAGCCGAGCCCAACACGGACAACAACGAGGTCCACACGCTCACAACAGCGGAAGGACAACCACGGGGAAAACCCGGGATAGGATCTGCGGAATCAACACAGGGTAACTAGGAGCCACAGGCGACTTCGGCCTTCGTGTACACCCGTAAGCCAACTTCAGGCTTCCTCTTCTTCCTGAACAAACGCTCATCGACATTGGGACCAAGAAGCAGACACTGACTGCTTGATCAACAGTGGAGGCGGGACTGATAAAGGCCATCAGTTTGAGAGTAGATAATGTACCTACCTCTCCAACTTCAGCATATGAAGTTGAGCCTCTAATCCTAATCCTGAGCTACGGATAACGGACCAAGCACATCGTACGACCACCGGCGTCTACACCATCAAGGTCGAGCCACTGGAAGCGTGAAATCGAACATCTCCCTTATCGAAGCTGTAGAGTGTGGCATGTTCTTTTTGTACGGGGCGGGCAGATATTAAATTGCTTGGTTAACGAACTGATCACTGGAAGTTGTTTTGATCTTACGTTGTTTGGTAGCGTATCCCATCCATCTTCCCTGCAGTGCAGTAAAGATCGGTGTTGTGCAAGACTGCGATCTACCGTAGTCAGTAAGTACCAAGTAAGGATACATTGTAACAAAGTCGAATTTGTATTTACGATTTGATAGTTGAATAGCAAACTTAACTACGGCATCTCCAGTACTTCGGGATATATGGCAGGAGAACCCACCACCTGGACGAGTACAAACGAGAGATTAGCATACACCAGGGGTGATGTCTCTCTGAGAACAGTATGTCTTGTTGCAGCTTTATACAGCTGGCAGTGTCCATGTGTTCCTTTGTTTGTTTTATAGGCGGCAGGAACATTGCTGGGCTGTTCATTCATACTCTTGTTGCAGTATCATGAACAGACTCACTGTTTTAGACTATTAGTAACATTTTCTATTCCAGTGTCGTTTTAACTGACGGGAATATAGTTCACGTCTGATGATTCAAGTATTATTATGGACTGATAGCTATAACTTGCATAACACATGCAGAAACGCGTACAGCAGCGCAGGATGTGTGGTATCCGCTTGTTTTGTGTAACCCCCCGGGTATAGTAGCAGATGGAGTCAACTCTCAGTGACGCATTATTAGTATTTTCCCCGCAACAACTAGTGTCGTTGTTGTGTGCATTTTTGAAAGTATGGCACGTAACGCAAAGTAACGAGTACATTGCTGCAGAGTTGAGTTTCAAAATTCATTTCAACTCGATGTGTTAACGCATCGAGGGGTCGTGTTAGAGATTACCGTACACCTATTATAGCAGTATTCGGTATCATGGAGTCGCTGCTGGATAACACAGGGTCATCTCCTACAAAGTAGCTCGTACTACGTCACTAGGCATTCCCAATCGAGGAGTAAGTGTTCTGTATCACGATTTGCATGTGCTAAACAGCACCAGTATGTAACAGTAGATATTGTGTTATTGGATAAACTCGTACACATACCAAGAACTCTCTGGTAGCATCTAGCAAATCTGCCGTACTCATATCGTACACGAAGAGCAGCATCATAGCATAGCGTAGCTACTCGTAGGACAGTACAGCAAGCCAAGTACACACAGGTACACACCAGAGGTGTAGTAGCCAAAGCTCTGTCACGAGTATCATAGAAGCATCGTGCGTACGTACGCGGCGGATATATCAACGGGACTGTCATGATTCATGTCGAGTACAGTACCCTGAAATACAGGTATAGCATCTTCGGGAAATAGCGCAGGGTGATGACTTGGTTTCGTATTTGGGGTCGTATGTACGAGTATCCTGTTTTTGTTTTGGAACTGAGCATACGAGTTCACGTGCATCACACGCACACGCTCTCACTCCTCTTCAGCTCTCTTCAACAACATGCTTTCCACGAGCTATTGTCTGCTGGACATAATCAACTAAGGCCTGGGGCCACTTTCATCATCGTCGTCTCTTCTCTTTGAAGCTTCTCGTACTAGCTCACCTCACAGTGAGCTCGCGCTTACCTCCATTTTAGACTGTGTCTTCTCCGGCCATCGGCAATCGGGCCTAGGTGTACATATCAGCTTCGTGCCGATACACACGCTACAATCACCACGCTAATATATGCGAACAAAAGCTGCCTTGCCTGATCAATTTGCCTGATGCAACCTGATCCGAATCTGGCAGCCCATGCAATCCCATATATAACGTACGGTGATGCAGGTGGCCCGAGCTCAGTGCATCTACGAGCCTAGGTTTTGGAAACTAGAGGAGCTGCGGTACGTCCGAACCCAACCGCGGCGATACTGTTTGTTGAAACCGTCGAAAACGCGGCGAGAATGGGCGCGACGCACAAAACGCACGACAAGCGCCTCCCACCTCCCACGTATTAATAGTTAGTGTTGGTAAGCAACTAAAATCAGCATGCTTAATCAAGTACGTTTGACTTGCTTATTATAAGCATAATCAAAGCAACCATATTGTGATTATTTGTAAATTTCAGCTATATATATGGAGTTTAATATAGTATACTCAACGCCATACACAATAAGGGTATGGGTTTTACAATGCCCTTAGTAAAATATTTTATGGATATTGTGGTGTACCCTGGCTCAATGGCAGAGAGGCTGTGTCGTCCACGTTAGTCGAGGTGGTGACACGCGCAAATGGGTAGCCTGGAACACGAAGGTAGTTCCACGGCGTATAGAAGATGACGCGATATTGTACACACTGCGCTTAAGTGGCCAACACACAGACACACAACCCGCAGAGCATGCTGGAGCCCAGACGACGACTGCTTCCCATATATGACCAGGACAGCTAAGATGTCATGACAAGCCGGGGAGACCCACACGAGAGAGTGAGCTACTCGTCTAGTCGACAGAGAATCCCAGGAAGGTAATTCCTCCGCATACTTACGTTACATGTGAACCGACACGTATACGAGATCTACGATACACAAGAGCAGTTTTACTGAACATTGACTCTTACTGGCTATGTGCTAACATTTCCATAACACTCCCCCTCAATGAAAGTTGCTCAGTATGTACTAAACTAATTATGTTTAAAATCAAGTATTCAAATTCATTTCAATTCATGCGATATTAACCACTAAAGTACCAAGTGATATGTCATGTTGTAAAGTGCATACCAATACATTCATGTGCTTTCAAAAGTACCGTTATTGTTTCTGCACAAACCAAACCACCATAACTTGCAATTCTACATGACTCGATCAATCAGAGATGGTACGAGACCGAATAACAGATTCAAAACACGCAAACATATACAACACTATTTCTTGATGTTGTTGACGTCGAAGTTGTTGATGAGGTCCAGCCAGCAGGTACTTGAACCGATGCTTGTTGAGGTGCTTCGTGCCGATGTCAGCAGGGTTGTTGTCTGTCGAGATGTAGTGCACCGAAATACGCCCCGCCGACACCAGCTCTCGGATGTAGAAGAAGCACACAGCAATGTGTTTCGTCCTGGAACTGAAGGAGCGGGTTCCCAGCGTGTGCAGCGTCGCCGTGTTGTCACAGTAAATCGACACTTGCGCAAATTCCCTTCCAAATCCTAGCTCAGTCAGCATGTTTGAACAGAACACTGCTTCCTTCATCGCAAAAGCCGACGCAACTAGCTCCGCCTCCATAGTCGACATAGCGGTCAAACTCTGTAGGCTTGATTTTAAGCTAATCAGTGCAGTAGCTAGCACCATTAGGTAGCAAGAAGTGGACTTGCCGTTGTCCGGGTTGTTTGCCCAGTTTGAGTAAGAAAAGGCAGCGAGCTTGAAACCACCTCTCTTGTACGTATCGAAGGGCGTGCTTCGCCGCCACCAGGTGCATCTTACCCGGACTGGACATCGGGCGAGCAAGTTGACCCGTCGTGTAGATCAGGTCGTAGCGCGGAACTTGTGCGGTGTGCATGAGACACCCCACGATTTCCTGATAGCGCTGCGTCTGCTCGTTGTCCAGTAGAGTGTCATCTGGTTGCTTGTTGGAAAGCTCCGGACCGTAACCAGGAGTGCTGGTCGGCTTGCAGTCCGACATCCCGAGCCTCTCGAGGATAGACTTGCTGTAAGCCTCTTGGCTAATGGTTAGGGTGCTCAGCTCACGGTCTCTCTTGATTTCCATACCCAACACAAGCGATGCCTCGCGCCCATGTCGGTCATCTTAAAGCGTGCCTTGAGTTGGCTCTTCAACATAGCCATCGCTTCCGGTTTGTTGCTAGCCAGAAGTAGGTCGTCTACGTAGAGCGTCAAGATGATATTGGCACCCTCGCGGTTTTACAAGTAGACCACACGTGTCATATTTGAGAGGAACAAATCCGATTTCCACAAGGACGGGATCGATGGTGTTAAATCAGTTCCCGGGGCTTTGAGCCAGCCCGTAGAAGCTCTTGTGTAGCTGCATGACCAGCTCGCCTCCATCCTTGTCCTTCACCTCAAAGCCTGGGGCCTGTTCAACGAACACCTTTTCATCGATGTCCGCCTTCAGGAAGGCCGTTGACACGTTCATGTGGTGTAGGCCCAAGCCGAACTTCACGGATACAGCAGCGACCATTCTAACGCTCGGCACCGTACAGACCGGAGCGAAAGTACTGCCACAGCCGATTCCATGGATCTGGTTCCAGCCTTGAACCACTAGACGCGCCTTGTAGGAGCCGTCAGCCTTTTTGCTCATCACTCACTTCGACTGAATCCGCTTCCTTCCCGGAGGAATTTCCTTGCGCGGAACGAGTGAGTAGACTTTACGGTCTTGAAGGCTTGTCATTTCTCTGTTGGCAGCTGCCTTCCACTCAGCAGCATCTGGCATGGCCCGTGCTTCCTGGATCGTCCTCGGAACTCCCGGTTGAAAGGTCCCACGGCGTACGCATATTCCGTGAATTGAAAGTAGCCATCCCGGTGGGCAACGTCAGAAAACTCCCCCTTCACGGTGAAGGCGTAGAGGCTAATAACCTTTTATGGATATTGTGGTGTACCCTGGCTCATTGGCAGAGAGGCTGTGTCGTCGACATTAGTGACACGCGCAAGTGGGTAGCCTGGAACACGAAGGTACTTCCACGGCGTATTGAAGAGGACGCGATATTGCACACACGGCGCTTAAGTGGCCAACACACAGACACATATAACCCGCAGAGCAAGCAGGAGCCCAGACGACGGCTGCTTCCCGGAGATGACCAGGACAGCTAAGATGCCATAACGATCCGGAGAGATCCACACAAGAGAGTGAGCTACTCGTCTAGTCGACAGAGAATCCTAGGAAGGTAATTCCTCCGCATACTTACGTTACATGTGAGCCGACACATATACGAGATCTACGGTACACAAGAGCAGTGCTACTGGATATTGACTCTTACTGGCTATGTGCTAACATTTCCATAACAAACTCTATACGAACAAAAAGTGTATGTGTTTTAGTGTCGATATATTCGTATGGGTTATAGTATGGCGATACTGAAATTCCGTATAATAAGTATATACATGTACATGGTAGGTTTTAGTATAAACACACTAAACGCCATACAAACGAAATAAGCAACTAAGTTGCTTAACCAAGCAACTTTTTTACCAAATAAGCAACAATCAAAGCAACCCCTTTATTTAGTTGCTTACCAACACTACTCCCACATTTCGAACAACCGGGCGCACACACGCACACAGACGCACCTCCGTCTCGGTCGTGCCCGCCCTCGAAACATCCCGACTCAAGAGGGGAGGATCCCGGCGCAAGAGTTGTGTTGACGCCATGGTGAAATGTGATATATATTCAGGCTGCAACGGCCATGAAGTATAATATGACCCAACAACTTACCCATCCATATGAAACACACTCAAACAACACACGTGCGGCCCAGGCGTATCGTTTCGACAACTCGCCTTGTTCATCAACTTACCTCAATACGGCAAAATGAGTGCTTACTACTCATTTCGACGTCAATATGGCTTCAAAACGAGTTTTTAATTTGAGCATTTGTTTTTTGCACTTAGAGTCGGCTGAGGGGGAGGGGGGGAGGGCAGTGTGGGTCTCGGGGTTTGTTTTTTTGTGCACCCTTGCCTCAGCAGCAGTATAGTACACCTCGTGACAACACACATCATAATGTCATTTGTTTTTCTCGATTTGAACGTGCTTTGAACGCAAATCGCACGACACCCGAAAAATATATGTATTGGCTGTACTGTAGTACATACAGCAGTAGTACAGGTCAGCTATAATAAGAAACAGGAAATCTGGTTCAGGCTGGACTTCCTTTTGGGGAGAGGGTGCTTTCCACACTAATTTTAAGATGACGACTCATGAATTTCTTATTTTCCTCTGAATATCAGCCTGGATTTACAATTATCCTGTTTTTTGTTACGTAGTAGGTGTCCTGCACTACGAGTACTGCACAGCAGTAGTAGTTGTACTCTCGTATCACAGAAAAGAGGGGATGCGAATGCAGCAGACAGAGCAGTTACTACTTACTGTGGGTAAACATTACAGCAGTAATAAGTAAGTAGTCTCTGGCACATTGTACCTGGTACGCTACAGGATTTTTCTTGGTGCGGGTTTCAAGGCCGTTTGCCGACGTAGTCGGTGGTACAACAGTAGTAGGTAGCGCACTTTTGTTTACGTACTGGAGATACACGTATTAATAGTGCGTACGACGCGTACGTAACCGTTATTTTTCATTTTGTCGTTTGGACACTGCTGCTGCTGCAGGTGTAAAAAACACATGCTTGCGCCATTTGCCCACAGTTAACCCGCAGTACTAAAAACAACATAGTTAGTTGTACACGTACGAGTACCCATTGGCACCTAAAACTTCGTTGTACTGATGGTGATGCTGTGTACAGCAAGCAGTAAGAAGTACTGTGTACCCGCACACAAATTCCTAAATACTTGCTACTTTCTTGCTGTTTGCCAGATTCGCCCGCATGTGGTACCTACTGCTTGCTGTGCTTCGTTCAGTACACTCCTACTATTATTATTGTACTACTATTAATAATACTATACTGCTGAGTGGACTCTTCATACACACAAAGCAAACAAGGAAGATGTAGTAGACAGCAAGGGCTGATACTTCCGAGGGGGCATGGAGTGAATTGACACACGACACGAAGTGAGACGTGGAAGTGTGGAGGGCGTAAGCTTTATTTTGACCCATCCGCCGGAGGATAAAAAAAAAAAAAAAAAACAAGGAAGATTTTGTTTTTCGAAGTGCGGTAAGAGCAATATCATACCTGCCAACCTTTCTTCGATCAACCAATGAATATCGTGCAATCAACATACTCATACTGCTGTTGTATTGCTGTATACGACTGTCAGCTCACGACTGTACGAGTACTCGTATACATCAGTAAGCACTGCTGCTGCACCCGTGCACAAATTCCCAAATGTTTGCTACGAACCTTCTTGCTGTTTGTTTGCCAGGTTCGCCCGCATGGTACTACAGTATACTGTACATCGTCCAGTACATTACTATTATATACTGCTGTGCGGAACTGTTCATTAAAAACCAAACGAATAGTAAACAAGGAATAATTCGTTTTTTTCAAGGTAGCAACAATACCGCACCAACCAGTGGTGGGAGACGGTGCGAATACCACCCAATCAAGAACGTTTCCTGAAACGAACCGGAAATTAATTTGCGACGGCCTGCGGTTCAGCTTTCACCATGATATCGTCGAAAAATTCCGTGCACCCAGCTGGGTGGAAATTTATTGCACACCCAGATCATTTTATATAGGTTTTACTGTGTACTCGTATAGTGCACCAAGAACCCTGATCCCACGACCGTTACGTGGGAGGACGGTTCGCGCCTCCCGCTCTCGGTTTAAGGTTCGCGCTTCGCGCTCACGGCGTCCGGCGGCTCCTGCGGAGGGCTGATTATATTTCTGGACCTTGTGGGTGGGAGCAGGATGCCAAATGGGATCAGATCTGGGTGGGATCAGGTCCGGGTGGGAGCACGGTAACACCCTGCTTCCCCTTCGCACCCTGCTCCCACCCGCCGGACATGATCCCACCCGGATCTGATCCCATTCGGTACCCTTCTCCCACCCACAAGGTGCAGAAATTTAATCAGCCCTCCGCAGGAGCCGCCGGAGGCCGTGAGCTCGAAGCGCGAACCGTGAATCGAGAGCGCGAAGCGCGAACCGTCGAACCGTCATCAGATATCTCACGTGTCGGTCGTGGGATCAGGGTTCTTGGTGCACTACGAGTACACAGTGAAACCTATATAAAATAATCTGGGTGTGCAGGGGTGTGCAATGAATTTCCACCCAGCTGGGTGCACGGAATTGTTTCGTGATATCGTGGGGTATTTTTTTTTTGTATTTTTTAATGCTAAAATATATTCGAACACGCAACTGCAGCACCACATACATACACGCGCAACAAAACACAACATTCCGCAAACTGCGCTTGCTTGCCGACGGCTGCGAGCAGGACGGCGAGTGCCTCCCACACCCCGCCGGCCTTCTCGAGAAACATGCATCATGCGCACCGCACAGCGAGCACCCTCTTCTTATTTGCCTTGGCGGCTTCAACTCCGTGGGGTTCGGCGGAGAGCTTGCCGCATACTTCGCTGAGCGTTGTGGAACGTTCTCTGTTGACGACGGCACAGGATTCGTTTAATGGTCACCACAAAGGGTTCGAAGCGACCACGCAATGGAGCGGAGAGAGACTCCGTGCCAGCCAAGGAGGCGCTCGCGCACCGCACCTGGCCTGCACCGAGTACAGCCGCGGTGGCGAGGCTATCTCTTATCTCCAGGAGTTTCTATCGCCCGAGACTGTGCGGCCTGTAGCTCACTCGAGTACTCACGGGGCCTGCTTTTTCGTGACGGCGTCGCATGACGAAGCGCGGGCAATGTCGGACAGCGAGTACTTCGGACTGACCAGCATCTCGCCGTTCCCATCCGCCCTGAAGATCGCCCCAGGTGTCCTGGACCACGGCGTTAGTGGTGACCAGGCGGGCCAGAGCCCGGGCAGACTAGCCACGACTCATGGTCGGTCGATGCGCATGGACAACGTGGAAGGCCTCAACCTCGAGCTGTCGCCGGGCACGCTGCCAGCACATTCGCCTCAGGCCCGCATGTACATCGCTGAACTGTTGGGTGAGCTGATGTCGGAGTCGATCGATCTGCACGCTGGCAACGTATGGTCGGATCCGGTGGCGGCAAACGGCGAGCACCGCACTACCCCGGGAGGAGCTGTGCGCGAGAGGGAGTGGAACAAGGCTGCTACATTGGTGCACGAGCTGAGCGTGTCGGGAAGGACGACCCCTGGTGACATCTGCTCCTGGGGTAGCGTCTCCATGCATCACTCTGCGGACGATCTGCTGTTGGTTTCAGGTGCGCTCCTGCATACGTACATCTTTTGCGGTTTTCGCAGGCGCATGAGACAACTTCTTCGTTTCGCCTCTTGCCGTTTTGTTGTGCGTTGTTTTTTGTGTGATTATTGTCTCGGGATTGATGCGGGGTTTGTCAAGATACTTATCACATGTATGTGCAAGATGTGTTTGGTGTTGCGTTGGGTTTTGTTCGCACGGAGACGAAGGAGATACGTAGTACCGTTTTCCCTTTTTACTTTTCGAAGACTAAACATATTGGGGAAGCGGAGCGTGTCCTGCTGCTGTTGACAGCGGACGGATTCTACCGAGGGGCAGTTGCGAGTTAGGGGATCACCGAGGTAGGGAAAACATCAGGCGTTTTTTTTTTTTCTTTGAAAAATTGATGGTCGACCATACTAAAAGGCATATATTGAAATATATCCCCCGATTTCTATACTTTATCCTAGATAATAATCCAGTGATGCGGTAAAGGGTAAAGGCTCCAGGAGCCATTTTACGGTATTTGGGAGCCGGACCAGGGATTCCAACCCCCCACAACGCCACAACGGCAATAAATGCACTGCTTGCTCTGTCGTGATTCCTAATCTACATGAGTATATACGTTGGAGCAGCCGTGCACCGATTATTTTAGAGGTGATGATGCTTGAGATACTAGTCGCACCCATTCATTGTGGTATGAAATGAGTGCATTTAAAGGGAGGCAGAGGCACACATCAGATGATGATGGGAGACCCACGACTAAGCGGTAAACAAAACACAACCCCGACGCGTCTTAATCAATACGTCATTCTACGTGTACTATATATAGGTATATCATAAGTATATGGCATATCTGTCTACTGTACAGCAGTGTTAATACTGTACTCTTGTGGAATCAGGCAACACGCACGTTTGTGTCACGTGCGGCGGGCTTCCACGTGTTACTGTGTACCATATGTATGATCAATGGGAGTTGTCGTGCTATACATCCGATGAACTTCACAGCAGTCCTGGTGTGCCCCGCTATGTATCGGTCGTTTTTTATAGTAAGCGGCTGAAACGATGTTTATCGTGATGGCTCGGGAAGGGGCACCGAAATCCGTCGATAAATCGAAAATCGACGATCAACGTCGCATTTCCATACTATAAATAAACCCTATCGGGTATCAGGTACTACTTGTACATTTTTTTTTAGTGTTTTGGGTGTTTCGTTCAATTTTTTGCAGCCGCTGTTTTCCGATTATCTCTGAATTATTTCGAGCGAACGAAGTGGAATTGGAAGAAAGTAAAAAGTGTGAATCGAGTTCCCTGTGATGAAACGAACAAGATGGCCGAAATATATGTTTGAGAAAACTTGCAGGGGGCGAGGTATAGAGACTCTACATAACCCCATGGACTGTGGTCCATTTTCCCTTAATCCGTTGAGTTTTCAGAGGTTGGCCGTGTCAAATATTGTTGTTAAAACATAATCACCTAAGACGTTAAGACTCGCGTTTGTTTTGCCTATTTTCTGCCCGAACTCACAGCTGACGTATTAATTTGGTTGAAGGGGGGCATATCATGTGTCCGCGTACAGGAGAGGACACCTATTAATAATAAGAAACCGGAAATCTGGTCCAGGCTGGATTTCTTATTTGAGCGAGGGTGCTTTCTGCAAGATAAAGACTCCCGAATTTCGTACTTTTCAATAAATCTCAGCCTGGCTTTCTTGTTGTCGTGCTTCTTATTAGGTGTCCTGTGCTGTATTCCTCTGGGCGAGATTTATCATTTTCCGATGTCAAATTAAAAAGTAGATTTCGCGTTCGACCAAAATAGAGCTATCTCCGTATTTAACAATAATACTTGTGCTGGCTGCCGTACGCGGTTTTTGTTGACCTGGAGAAAAAAAAAAATCCAATACAGTACGTCTATGTACGAGTACAGTATCCGTCTAACACAGGGGGTTGCAGATGTACCTTTTTCGAGTCAGGGGATTAGCCTATCCCCCAGAACAAAATTCAGGTCGGGAGAATTCACAGATGACGTGTTTCTTATTATTTGTAATATGTGCGAATACGTCGTACTACAGCAGTAGTTGTATTGAAAGTTGATTCTAACAAAATAATACGTACGAGTATAGAGAGTTGTCAGGAATGTGAAAAAAAAAATCATCGGACGGACCCACCCTACAAACTTTTCGATATATATATTCCGCATCCCATCAAAATGTCGAACCGCATCCTCAACGTTTGCGCGTAATAACACACTATTACGGAGAACCATAGTAAATAGAACCTACCGTAAAGACAAAAAACTAAATATTTACGTATTTTTACTAACAAAATTTGGTCCTATTTACTATGGCCCTCCGTAAATATTAATATTTGATACTACTATTAACAATATCAGCAGGCGGGACTATTAATACCTGGTATAATAGATAATAATGATGGGGTCGGTCTCGTGATTGATGTCCCACCTCTCCAAACAACGTGATGCGCACAGAGAACAGACAGCGGTACTCGGAGCTTACCACAGAAAACCGGGATATTATGCAGTACGTACGATACATATTGTTTGTAAAAAACCCGTAAGTACGCGCGATCGAAGTATCACACTCAGCTATACTGTAGCAAAGTGACTCCACTTTCGGCCAAATCCTCGATCTCACAGCTGTTTTTTTTATTTATGTTTAATTATTGGTTCAGCACATTATGCATACATAGATAAGCGGTGTGTGGCCGTGTACAACACACAGCAGGGTATTCGCTACTATACTGTCTGTCTGAGCTGTACCAAACAGAGACCATCCGTGCCGTCGCGAAGGTGTGTCGTACTTATACGACACACGACACCAACCAGCAGCATTCCCCGCGTGCATTTATTTTCAACGTCGGAGACAGTTCACCCGCACGAAACCTGTTCGACCAAGCGATGCATTGCCACAAGCGTTATTTGTCAGGATAATGTACTGTAGAAGGGCACGTGCAAACACGTAGTTTAAAAACACATATATTTATTATGCTGTATTTTAAAACCCCGGCAAAAGAGTACCACCCACGAAAAGGGAACATACTAACTCTATCACTCTCTTATGCCCGGGATGTATTATATCTACTGTATATATATATGCTTGAAGAACGCCAAGGCTCTTCGAGCTGGAAAAGTCGCGCGAAGCAGGGGTAAATATTGCATTCAAGTTGGAACTATACGTTGAGGTGGATGCCAACGCCCTGTTAATATAGCTAAGAAGGTCGTCCAAGGCACGCCGTGAGCGGGTTAAGCCGCGTGGCGTAAAGGGCGCGTCATTCAAAACAATAAGCGGTACATACGTACGAATACTGCTTGCTGTAAGTTTGCCTCGAGTTAATTGATATGCCTCGAATACCTTACTTTGGAGAAGGCAACCGCCTGGAGGGGCCACTTCGGGCAAAACAAATACCATGGTACCTGGTAAGCCCACTGCACTGCAGTCTTTGAAAAAAAAACAGATCCGTTTTTGATATTTTTCCAGTTGCAACAAGGGTGCCCAAAAACAAATTCCCGAGATCCACATTACCCCCCCGGTCCTAAATGCAAAAAAAAATCGCTCAAATTAAACACTCGTTTCGAAGCCATATTGACGTCGAAATGAGAAAGTAAACACTCATTTCGAAGCCGTATTGAGGTCAGTCAGTTGATTAACATGACAAGACGTGTTGTCGAAACGATATGCCTGGGCCCTACGTGTGTTGTTTGAGTGTGTTCGATGGGTAAGTCGTTGGATCATATACTTGATGGCCGTTGCAGCCTGGATATATGCCACATTTCACCATGGCGCCAACAACTCTTGCGCCGAGATCCTCCGGTCTTGAATCGGGATGTTTCGGGGGCGGGCACAACCGAGACGGAGGGTGTGTCTGTGTGCGTGTGTGCGCCCGGTTGTTCGAAAGGTGGGAGTAGTGTTGGTAAGCAACTAAATACAGGGGTTGCTTTGATTATTGCTTATTTGGTAAAAAAGTTGCTTGGTTAAGCAACTTAGTTGCTTATTTCGTTTGTATGGCGTTTAGTGTGTTTATTAAAACCTACATATATATAATTATACGGAATTTCAGTATCGCCATACTAGAACCCATACGAATATTTCGACACTAAAACACATACAATTTTTGTTCGTATAGAGTTTACTAAGGGCAGTCTAAAACCCATACACTTATTCTGTACGGCGTTTAGTATACTATGTTAAACTCCATATAGCTAAAATAAGAAAAAAAGCACGATATGGTTGCTTTGATTATGCTTATAATAAGCAAGCCAAAATACTTGATTAAGCATGCTCATTTTAGTTGCTTACCAACACTAGGCGGGAGGCGCTCGTCGTGCGTCGTTTTGTGCGTCGCGCTCATTCTCGCCGCGTTTTCGACGGTTCCAAGAAATAGTATCGCCGCGTTTTGGTTCGAACGTACCGCAGCTCCTCTAGTTTCCAAAGCAGAGGCTCGTAGGTGCACCGAGCTCGAGCCACCTGCATCACCTTACATTACATATGGGCTCGTGTGGGCTGGAAGACTTGGATCAGGTTGCACATCAGGCAAATGGATCAGGCAAGGCAGCTTTTGTTCGCATACACAGTACTCAAAACTCAAAAACAGACCACAAGAAGACTTACCGCGCTGAATCATGGATTGACTTATGCCCAGTCAAGTAAATATAGTATAATAGTTTCGTCCTCAGTCCCCATTCCAAGATCAAGTCACTTGTTGAGTGTAGGAATTAGTGTTCAGTCGTGGTTTATATAGGATTTATTAAAGGTGAGAAATACCACCCCCCTCCCTCCCTCCCCTCAGCAGGCCCGAAATACAAAAATTGAAGTGCGGGTCTCGGGAATTGTTTTTCGTGCGCCCTTGGTTGCAATACAATTTCTGTTAAAGTTTCGATATTTCATGACTCCCTACCGAAAGCAGCATTTCTCCAGTTATAATGCTCAGACCAACTCTGTGGGCAGGTTTAGAGAGCGTAGGTCATGGGAAAACATGTTTGTCTCAGGAGTTGGATCGATCCGACGCCTTTTTCATCAAGAAACGTGCCTCTTACCCGAACACGACTCCCCATGCCTCTGGCATTCAAAAACGATTTTGAAACATAAATGGCAGTTTTTTCGGCTGCTGATACTGCTGTTTTGACTCGGGTTTTTGACGAGGACGCCGAGCTCTATTAATAGTAGGCGAACCTACCTGGATCTCTAGTTCGACCGTCCGTAGCGTCTTATGCGGCCACAGCAGAGTGTAGACACCAAACAGCAGCTCCGAAACGGTAAAAACAAACGCTGCTGAGTATACTTTCGTTTTGTGATGCAAACACAGCCATGCCTGCTCTCCCTTAAACACCCAAGAGCCCCAACACCTCTTGGAGGCTATAACGAACAAGATATACGTTGGTCGGGAGCAGTTATGAGCATTAGAACTGGAGCTATGTGCCCGTGTCCGGTAAGGAGCACTGATATGGTGTCAGCGTACCATAACTAATATTGCTGCTGTGAAAAAGACGAAACATATTTTTCCTCAAAATACTCAAGTACTCTTTTTTTGTTTGATCGAAGGGGCCCCTTAAAAGCTGCCTTGCTGTACTTGTAGGTGCGCCGAACGCGGCTGGTACTTGCAAATAGTGTATGCGTTCATATAGGCAGCACATGGTAACTCAAGTCTAAGGCAGTTCCTAACGTGTTTGGGCTTCATCCAAATATTCCTTTTAAGGCCATGGAAGGGAACTTCAGGCAAAAATTGCTAAACACACCCTGAACCTGACTCAATCACATCTTAGGTGGCCCCGATTCCCCTTTTTAGGGAGTTCGTATCTATAACGGCGTTACTTTGGTGCACAAAAGTGCCGTACTGCTCGTTTTCAGGCGCAGATGCGTTACCTTGCGCACGTAAGGCGCGTAAGGCACCGTACAGCGTCCAAGGCAAACCTGCGGTGAGCAAGGGCCTGAAGGCATTCTTAAGGCAGGGGTAAGGTGCCAGGGCTTACTTACCCAGGGTGGCCTACGATATGCATGGGTCACCACATTTTGACGGCATTATTGGTGCTGTCCGCTCACGAACACCAGCACATCCAGATTATGTGTCGATCTCTGCAACATTAGCATTCAACTTCCGTGGTGTTGGGCATACCTCAATGGAACGATACCTACAGTACAATTACACACCAATCGAAGAGGCAGATAAATCGGACGAACGTAAAACAGCGTGAAAGCCGGTGAACCACCAAAACAAACGCGTTATAACCCATTCAGAACTGAAAAACAAAACTACACTAATTCCAAGTAGTGTTCCCCAAGTACGTAGGGCCAGTTCTTGAGGGGTTAGGTACCCACTATACTGTTAATACGTATCACAGGCAAAGTGGTAAATTGTCCCGCATGAACATCCATGAACAGCATAGACAGCAGCATGGACTCCAGCCGCCGTAAACTAGTGAATGTTGGGTTCGGACGGCCTGGAGTGTTGTGCTGGAGGTGACACGGCTCACCGGCTACGCTGGAATGGTTGCGGGAGAGCGATGGCTTGCATCTTTTGTCCGAATCGCGGGGTCTCCTCACTGTTGCGGAGGCGTATACACCCGATTTAAGGTCGGGTGGACGGGGCACAAGCAAAACCACTCTTCTTACAAACAAACCTGTCCAGACTTTTTTCGTTTGTGTTTATGTTGTTGTTGGTCATTCGAGTACATACATGTATTTGTCTGTCAAAAACGATTGTTCAGCGAGATATATACTACCAATTTGACCCAGAATATAAGGAACGTTTGTATAATAACATTTAATATAAATGGGTCAGAGTGGTACAGTATTTCTACCGTATTAGTACCTGGTGCCCCTGGTGTATGCTAAAAATACAAGCATAAAACGACAGGCGTCGAGGACGGGAAGTCAACTGACTGAAGGGCTTTCGCCGATCGATCGCCCGCAATACAACGTAACGTGTGTGCGTTCTAGCTGTGGGAAACACGCTGCATACGAAAAATCCATATGCGTTCTTGCGGTGTAAAACCAAATAAAACGCGACTAATCTGCGGGGGGAAAGTTTGAAGAAAGTCACATTTATTTACAGCTTCTTACGTCGTCTTTTTCTAACGACTGACTAATCGATCACGGCGATGCCTAATTCTACCCCAAAAAAAACTTCAGGGGCGTAAGCCATGAATGCTACTCCTCCATACCAGGTATGTCTTATCAACTTGAAAAAGAGTTCAAGTTCTCGCGCCACCGATGTTGTTTGAAACACTGAACTTCGCCAACCAAGCGCATACCGAGACCGGTGCAAGCATGCAGAACAAGGAGTGCGCTTGAGCGACCTCGTTGTACTTGAAATGCACATTAAAGCCGAATAAAATAAGCTATCTTCAAGTATTCCAGAGTTATTAACGGTGCGGTTTTTTCTTCCGGTGCGGTGAGTTTCGGTGCGATTTTACCGCACCGCACTGCACCGTACGATTACCCAAAAATATACAAGCGCACCGCACCGTGTCTCCAGGCGGTAACCCTGTCTGGCTTCAAAGGGACCTGGTTATACCTGGTGTTAAGCGCTGCTGCCCTTCATCCCTAATCTGTTATCTACTCCCCGGGGGCCATGAAGACGACCGAATTCTGCAAAGCGACGTGAACATGCCAACCCTCAGCATGCCACCGTAGTTGTAATGGTCGGTTCCAGCCCCTTATTAGCATGCCGCTCAGTGCCCCTGTTTGAAGCCACGACTGACACAGCATGTTGTATACGCCGCCTCTTTGAGCGGAGCGCTCGAATGAACACACCGGCGAAATCGGAGCTACAATAGCTCGCAGACGAAGACCCGGGTTCAATACGCAGCACCCTGAGTCGACACTCACCTTTACTTAACTGAGTCTAAGAGCGGGACATTTTCGGCGGCGGGGGAGGGGTTCGCTCGTGGTCCTGTATGCGTACGTACCCCCGGTCTAACTGGAACAGCATGCAGAAGTGCCGTCGTATCGGCCTGCCCGTCGCGGGAAAAAACGGCGTCGTAACGTTTTCTATTCATGCTAGAAACGAGCACCCAGGCACCAGGTCCAGTTTCCATCAGCCGCAGATGCACAACCCGCCCTGAACACATCGGGCCGCCGATGACTCGCCTTGCTTTGGATTTCTGTGTGTACATCTTGGATGGTGGATACGCTATTACGGGGTGGGCTAATGTAGTAAACACTGGTAGTAAATAGGACCTACGGTACACACAAAAACCTGTATGTTTCACTATTTTTACTAACAATATTTGGTCCTGTTAACTATGGTTCCCCGTAACACGACGGGAGCTCTCTTCCCCACGAATGCCGCAGAACCATCGCCTCGAATGGGACATATGTTTGGTATCATATGGACCACCACGAACAGTGGAAGAGGGTGTGGCACAGCCGGGGTTTAATTTGGCGTCCTAGGGCTGGCGCTAGCGGTAACAATGTGTCTCGAACAACGACGCGCCTTGAAAAAGACCAGAAGCCGTCAGGCGTTTCCGTAGGAAGATAACGTTTGTTGGGTTTTATTGCATTTTTTCAAAAAGGTCCGGTGCCATACTTTTTTATATGTACAGTCAACGCGTGTTACGATCGCGGCATACACCACTTTTTGGCTGAATCGTTTTCTGAGCGATCGGGCTCTTTAACCCAAATTCGTCGGACTTTCAGGTTTGTAACGAATAATGTTTCAGAGTATACTTCGATCAATAGATTTCGCATCCGGCAGCACATTTATCTTCCTCCAAAATCATTTATTCGGTGAGGTATGACGCTCCTTACGTGAGGAGCTCAGAAAAACCATGGTACACCTCTATCGCAGCATGCGTCTCTGGACGTTCGACATTGACAACGAGAACCCCCCCGCTTCGTCTCGGCCAAGGAAAAGGCAGTGAATGGAGAAGACGGAATCGAATATATCATGTTGATCCCTGTCGTATATACGGGGCAAGAGCAAGACGTTGCGAGCGGTGTCATACCGCTCTCCACCCAAACGTTGTAAGTTGTCTGTTTTTGGCTGTCGGAAGCATATTGGGTGTTCTTGTTTAATGTTCTCTACCAGGTACACACCAGCCGACGGTGCTCGATCAAAGGAGAACGCGACCTGACACTCCTTCCCAGTGTCCAAAAACTGAAAAACAAACCAGTGCGTTAGGATTTGTGGACTCGAAATTACGAAAATACAACGTTCTTCACATTTGTATTTTACTTGGTGTTACAGTAGTAACCATCTGAGAATGGTACTTTTTTTCTTTAAAAACGGTGCGTGTGCCGCGTGCTCATCACAACAGTAGCAACACAACATGTTGCCTTTTGTATTGCAGATCCAAAGAAAACAGACAAGATCGCATCAAACCACACGTACTTGTACGTACGAGCACTCAAATCACCGGAGGCATGTTGTTTTTGTCTTTTTTTTTTATAGAATCAGCTGGGGTTTTTTTGGTCGCTGATGATTAGATACTGCTGTAGATGCGCAGCCTACTTGTGCTCGGGCTAGGAAGGAGGTATACAACTAAGATTTGGCACGACGACTCTCCTCTGGTAGAGGGGTCGAGGCGAACTCTGTGCGAGGCAAATGGTCTCCCCTCTCAGACTTGGTGATGTCGTCCGTGATGGTATACCCAGAGAGAGACGTACACCCAAACGGCCCCAAGCAGCACCGACGGCCGGGGACAGAAGACAAGCCCGCACTCCACCCCCAGAGCACGCCACGCAACGCTGCTGCTTGCAAAGTGCTCCCTGTGACCTCGGGCCGTGTGACCAACCGTTTGAAGCGCCAGAAAACGCTCCGGAGGCGAGCTGTCAGTCGGTTATATCAAGAGTTGTAAGAGCAACGACCAACACGCAGGTTTCGCCGCGTTTCTAGCCGGACCGAGGGCAGAGCACTGCACGCCCCGCGGGCCGCGAGCCTCTAAACAAAATTCTGTTCCCGGAGAATGATCGCCCTGGGTCCCAGGATGGGCGTCAACAAGAGTTTACGGGTGTGGAGCCCCCCCTGATGGTGGTGAAAGTTTTCCCGGCGAACGAAACTCGATCAACCAGTTGCAGATTTTAAACAGAAAGCAGGGACAAGCCTTTGCGGTACGTCCAACCCCAGTGCTCCATGTACAAGTGCTCAATCGGGCCGGGTGTTCCTCCTCGGTCATGCCTATGTTGCTGTCTATGCCGGGCTGACTTCTTTTTCCACAGCTTGAAGCACAACACGAAATATGGGAGATGGAAATGTGGATCTTCATTGTGATATTTTCGGAACTTTTTTCTTGCCACAAAAAATGAACGGCAAATACCGTTTTTAAAGAAAAAAACTACCATTCTCAGATGGTTACTACTGTAGTATGTATCCCCCCCTGTCTGGGTGTCGTAAACGGGTAGTCGGGATTATATTGTTTCGTGGACCTCTGTTCAAGCGGCCAATTGTATGTTCATCTGACACCCGGCCGGCGCCCATCAATTATCAGCGACCTTAGTGTGAGACCGCGAACCTAGAGTCGGCCGGAATCCCAAACGAGCGCGTCACGCGTTCAAGTTCCTTGATGCGCTCCTTGGTTTCGTGAATCGAAATCCGTCGAGGACTCGGAATCTCGCGGCGCTTCGAACTGAACCTGTTCCACTGTGTCTTTCTCCGCGCCATGCCCAGAGGAGATCTCGCCAAGAGATATTTGTTTTGCTAAGAAACGAATTTCCGGGAGCAAAAAGGTGAAGATTCGTACGCATAGCGAGTGCTACAGAAATATCACGGCGGGAATATAGGCAGTTACCTTTAACAAGATGGTGTTTCCATTACCGAATTCGCCTTAGCGTCGGCGATATTGAGGGCAGTAAATCACGTCCAGGGTTCACCCCTCGGCCTGCTGCCTCGACGATGTATGG
This sequence comes from Saccharina japonica, assembly GCA_008828725.1. Lineage (NCBI taxonomy): Eukaryota > Phaeophyceae > Laminariales > Laminariaceae > Saccharina > Saccharina japonica. The sequence goes on from MEHQ01004057.1 coordinate 443,825, forward strand.
CACGAAAGTATGATTCATTAAGCAAATCACTAGCATTTATTTGCTGTGTGATGTCCGGTTCGTGCTTAAGCCTGTTTTAGGTCAATACACCTGATAAATGTTGCACGAGCATACGATACGTGGCACTGTATGGTAATACCCAACACAGCCTGTTTTCGCTCGGAAACGTAAACGGTGATATTGTAAGGTTATCGCAGAGACTCCCACAACGAAGACACGCGACAAGCGATAGTTACCGGGAGGAGTGGAAACCAAACTCTCCTACACAGCTGTACGACCTACAGCAGCACTCCGCATTTTTTTTTTTTTTTTAGATCCTTTTGGAGATCTGTTTTTCTTGGCAATGGTTGAGGTCTCCAGTGACATGCTGTTTTCTGGATGGGTTTAGTGGCGTCGAGGTATATATCCCACCGGTTGTGTTTGGCTCACGAATATTGACATATTCCTGTTGCGTCGCATAGGCCTGGACCACCTCTTCTACACCGGGACTGGAGCGATGGGGAGCAACGAGGAGGCAACTGAGTTGCGCGTGGCGTGCTTCATGGGCCTCGTCTCGTTCTTGTCGAGTAGAGTGGAGGTCTTGAGAGTATCGCCTAGGCACGGATCACGCCTTCTGAACGCCGTTGCGCGGCCGATGATACAGAGCGCCACGCTGACGGAATCCCCTCTGACAGCAGCGGGTTTGGACGGCACGGGTCAGGTCGTCCAGGTGAAAGGTTGCGAACTGGCACTATTTGGGTTTTTCCCGTTCGGCGGAAGCCGACCTGGCATGACTACATGTCCTATAAATACAGGCTCGCCGCTCGCAAATACACTTGGATTTGATACTAAGCTGCCCGGCCGTTATTCGGCCCATTAGCCTCGCAATATGGTTGGTTGGTTCTTGGTATATAGTGTTCACCGCTTCGCGACATTTTCAACAGGGTTGTCACAGTTTGCATCCATATATTTTGTAAATGCGCCTTGAAATGGAGACAAAGCGTCGCATTACACGTCTTGCTGGAGAGAAAATATAGCACCGGTTACGAGCGTCAAGAGTCCCCGATGAATTGTACTAGGTAAATAAGCCGTAGTATTTTTAGTCGCTGCCCAAGCGGAATGCACGCACTTGTGTGTGGGACATTCGAACATTATTCGAACTGATACGACCGGGGACTCGTGTATTTCACCCAGGTCATCGATTCTGGATTGGATGAGACGTCGTGCTTCTTCATCGACGATGATGGGCAAGAAGTGACTCATGGGTACTACTACGAGGAACTCGGAATCGAGATACGCACGACTCCATCGCCTGTTGCCATAACGCTGCCTACCTCAGGAGGGGTATCGCCTACCCCTTCGCCCATCTCGGTAACGTCGCCTACCTCAGAAGCGATATCGCCTACCCTGTCACCTTCCTCGGGCGTACTTACTTCCAAAGGTACCCGCTCCTTGGGCTCTGGATTGTTGGATCCCATTTCAGCACTGCCGAATGTTTTTGAAGGTGGAGACTTCACTGTCTACCCCGACCGGCGCAAGGTGAGCGCTCGACACTCCTGTCTTTTCGGTACGGTTTGGGTACTGTTGGGGAGAGGGGGGGGGGCGGGGGGGCTTCTGTACGGCGCACTGCTGTAGCAATATCAAATGATACTCGATTTCGTGCTGCAGCCATTGGTATCCTTGACTAGCCGACGCACTGCGTGTGGCCGTACCTTCCGTGTGGATATTTGCACGATAAACGAATGTTTTCCCACTATCATTGTTTTGCGAGGCAGAGCAACGTCCCGCCGACGATAAGAAGTATGTTTCGCTTGACGGCCGCCACTCTTTACTTGTCTATATTCGCCCTAGGCACACGCTATAAGGTACAGGCGCACCAATATTTGTCCAGGTTTCCACGCTCGACGAGACGCTATCAATACACCCAGAAAAAATGAATACCGCCCATGGCCGAGGTATACGCAAAATCATGCTGCACGAAACAAAATGGGTTAAGGAGCTCCGCCTTTTAGAAACCATTTGCCCTGTAATGCGAACAAACGTGCCACTCCTATCGTGGCACGGATCCCCGCTAATTGCAGGATAAGGAAATAGCGCTTGAGCCATCAATCTAGCTAAACTAGGCGGCCGACGAGACAGTTTGCCGGCGGGGATTCAGTCGTTAAGCCTCCACCGTCACCAACGTGTCCCCTCTTCCGTCGTGCTGACTCACGCAGATTATTCAGTATACGAATCTGGTCAAAAACGACGACTCTGTCCCTGGGTCACATGGGACTTCCTTCACAACCAGTGAGGGGGAACACGCTCCCTGGATCCCGGGAACTGACTTCGATAATGATGATTTAGGAGGGCACGGTTCCCACACCGCAGGATCGGTAGCGGGGGCTACGCTCCAAACCCCCGCCGATACGGTAACGTGCAGCGGAGGAAGGGAACTAAGCTGTGTGGGCGGCTGTATTGACCCTGATGTTTCACCATGGAGTGATGACATCAATCCGTCATCAAATCCGCAGATTTGGATGTCAGATCTTGACCGCATCTGCCCGGCGTTTGGGTGCGACGAAATGACCGAGCCTTGGTGCTTAAGTGATGACGTGGGCCAAACCCTCACCGATCACGGAGGCATGGCCCAAGGTGCAAAGCTTTCGATCTTCGACGTCTTTTATGGCAGCGGTGGGTATAGCCACCTTGCTGGCAATGGCCTGTGGGAGCCATGTGCGGAGGCTGGCTGCAAGATTCATTCCGCCTCGTTGGGTAGTGACACCCAATGCGAGGCGGACGCGATCACCATCGTCTACGACGAATTCATGTACAAGGTAAGCTTGTGCGGGTGGTACTCTACCATTTAGCCCTTAGGAGATACTTTCCATAATTATTTAATAGTTCGTTGTTACCTCTTTATTGATGCAGGACGGCGTTCCGTTGAAATGCGCGGTCAAATCGTTCCCGTTGGATTTAGAGTCGCGCACAGCTGTTGTTTGGCCTGCTCGGAATGGCATCCTTTTTTGTTTCCATCCCATTTATTATCTTCGCACTTCTGTCTTTCTCCCTCCCTAGTCGTAACTCAGACCCGGGGTTATAAATTAGGCTCCTCTCCCTCCAACCCCACTACGGTTCTTGCCTTCCTCGTTCGCCGCGCAGAGGGTCCAGCCTTCCCAACGCTCGTCGATCTTCATCGAATTTTGCTAACTCACGCTCTCGCGCCGCTCGGAATGGCATCCATTGTTCTCTACTAACACGTGTAATCGATCGCTCAGTGCAGCTGCCTCTCCCCCTTTCGCGCGTTGTACGATGTGATTCTGCTTAGAACCCGGAAAATCTGCTAATATTCGCCGCTGGCAACGAGGGGGACAAGCACCCTGGTCGTACACTTTGCACTATTACTTCTCCAGCTATTGGCAAGAACGTTCTTGCCGTCGGATCAACATCATTGGGTGAGGCACACTTGACTTTTACCAGTGCGAATCGCACCACAATTGATGGCTCAAACGGTTTCGCGGATGTGGACACGGTGTCGACGTTCAGCTCGTGGGGTCTTACCCAGGATTTGCGCATCAAGCCGGAGGTCGTGGCTCCAGGCGACTCGGTGAGCACCCTCGCTGTTGTGAATACCACAATCATGCTTAGCAAATGTGCCAACTTTATTTCGCTCGGTCGGCAATGATGTTATGCCGTTCCTGAGCAGCACGTCTGCTGAGTAGGTTAACAGTGATGTTTTCAGCGCTTCAGTACGTTTGCGACACTACACCATTCCCCTTCCAGTGGAGTTAACTTCTTTTTGAAAGTTGTAGTGGCGTTTCAAACTCAGCGGCTATTGTAGGCGACTCTCACACAGCTTTCGTACGATCCTGTTTCCTTTGGCAGATATATTCTGCCAGCAGCGACGCCTCGGACGACCATTCTTGCAGACTGCAGGCGGTGTTCGGCACGTCTATGGCGTGTCCAATCGTGGCAGGGGCATCGGCCATGGTGAGCCCTCATCGTCTCAAATAGTCGGCCATGAATGCAGTTATATGAGCCCGGGGGCTGCAATACACTGGAATCCTTGTTTTGGCGCGTGATCAGTTGCGACACTACTGTAGTCATTTGGAACTGATAATGGTGCACTGGTATCATCACGTGCCGGGCACGGATGTGGACCAGGTTTGCGCATCCAATCGATTTGTTTTGGAAGCACTTGTTGTGGGGGTATTTACATGCCGTAAGTCCAACCGTACAGTCGGAGTGTCTTCGAGTCCCCACATATATATATATCATCTCCTTCAATGGTTGCTTGCCACGTACGTTCAAATTTCCCCCTGGCCGAATATGTGTGGGTCTTCGATCGATTCACTGCAACTCCCAGATACGTCAATACTTTATGGATGAGAGCTTCTACGTTGCTGATCGGACAGCTCGCGGTTGGTGTGACGACGACGCGTTCCCGTGCGAAGCATTTTCCCCTTCGTCAGCGACAGTGAAGGTAAGGCCATGCTGACAAATGTGTGTCAAACGCTCCGCGAGGCCACGAGCGCGGTGCCGTGGATAACACCTTGGGTTGAGCGGTAAATATCTAAGCCAGAGATGACGCATGCTACGGTAGACGCGCACCGTGTTTTTTATGCGTATCCCCTCTCTTGAGAAGGCTTATGCTGTTGCAGTAGTAAGTACCCCAACAAGTTTGTTTTTGGGAAAATAAAAAGTATGTAATATTGCGACCCCGTCGAATTTGGGTTAAGGAGCCCCGTCGTTGAGAAAACGTTTCAGCCTAAACGTGCTACCTTTTTGTAGTAACGCGCGTCCGATGATCCACGCAGTGAGGAGTTCGTAGCCGGGGCTGTGCTCGTTTGCGTGCCAGTGCGTTGCAGCGTAGCTTGCATCCTGCAGTGGTATCTGGCCTTAGGTCGGACTTTTGCAGCAAGGGACTGCTCATAACGGCTGTTTTTTTCTGTATACCTTGTACCTCCCACGCATTTACTGTATACCTCCTCGGTTGGCACCGTATTCTACTGTATACCTCCCACGCACGTACATCATAGGCCCTGCTCATCAACAGCGCAAACCTGATGGGAGGCAGCTCGGAGCCGGATGAGCTTCGCGGCTTCGGGCGGATACACTTGGATCAGGGGATGCCGCTAGGCGGGGAAGGAAGCTTGGCTCTTTTCGTGGCGGATCAAGCTGCCTTGCCCGAGCTCGATTCACAGGAGTTCTTTTTCAACGTCGATGCCGACGCTGGTTTAGATTTCCGTGCCACGTTATCTTGGATTGATCCTCCTTGTACTGCATCGGCAGCGGTTCAGTTGGTCCACGACCTGGACCTTGAAGTTGATTCTCCTAGCGGCGTGACGCACATAATGTGGTCCTCGTTGGGTTTAGTAGATAACCGCAACGTAAACGAGAGAGTAATCATTGCCGCTGCAGATGTGGAAAGTGGGATCTGGACAGTAAGGGTGTCGACGAACGAACTTACCACTGCGTCTCAGAGGTTTTCCCTCGTCGTCAACGGGGCCATAGTCTACTCTTCTACGGACCCTTTCTACTCCGACTTGTACTCCGTAGCCCCCACAAGCTCCCCTACGGGCGTCAGCGCCGGTTCCTCCCCCAGCTCCTCTTCTTCGAGCACCAGCGATGGTTCTTCCCCTAGAACCTTGAACTCTGCCGCCCCCACAATCTCCCCTTCGGGCCCTTCGGGCCCTTCGGACCCTTCGGGTACAGTTAACCCCTCTACCCCGACCGACCCTTCGTCGGGTGGGTCGATTGCGTCCGCCCCGATGTCACTGGTGGCCATTCTCGTCGGTGCTGCGGCATCGACGATCGCCGCGGCTTGCACGGCGTAAACACGACCCTTGTGGTCAAAACATGCATGAAAGGGGGATCTCGGCTCGGCTAGGCATAGAGGCGTGTCTTGGGGTGGGTCGGTGGGTGGGTGGGTATGCGCCTCGCTAGGCATGTGCCTCAAGCGTTGCGGCTGTGGTAGTAGAAGAGGATGGCGACTGGGTCGGATACTGTTTCCCCTGGGGTAGCTGTTTGTGTTGAATGCCGTTGGTCGCTACTAGAGATATACTACGAGTGATGGATGGGAGTGAGCTTGGCATACGTACGTTCGCCTAGCGGTAAAGTCGATCGCAGTCGTTCACGGGAAATGCTGTGCTATCGACCGACGTAGGCGCACGCCGTAGAGCACTCAAACCACTGTTGGGGTAGATGCCGGGTACATAATGTAGTGGCAAGTCGCTGTACAAGCCGAGGCGTCCCGGTACGTAACAAGTATTTCCATGAATTTAGCCCCCCGATCTTGGATGCTGTGAGCTATGGACTTCGCCACCGAGTTGGAATTATTGTAGCCCCCTTCACCCCCCGACCCAGCCTTGTGTCGGGTCTAAACTAGTATAGGTTATGTTTCCTAACTTATATTTCGTACACTGGAGTGCAGCAAAACGCATACTTGTGTTAGTGTGGTGTATTTGTTATATCTTCTCTATCTCTGAACTCGTATTGCGTTCTGCCGAGTTCCTAAGTTTCTGATTTTATCCGTTGTTTCCCTTTCTATTCGCGGATTTTGGATAACTCCTTCCTCTGCAGGAGGTTGGTGGGCACTCCACACGTTGTGCGTCGATGTGTGTGTGGATGGTCTCGTCCAGGCTGTGATCATACACCAGTGTCGCTCCCGAATTATTGCTTGTAGGTGAAAAACATGTCGGTTTGTTGAGGGCTCTCGGCCCGGCGTAAACCTGCTGACTGGGGGTTGGGTATGAAATCGGTAGCCATGTAGCCAAGCGTTGCGGCCGCGATTGTAGGAGAGGGTTGAGACCGTCTAATTTCGTGTTCCTCGGATAGTGGTTGATCGTTTATGCACCGCTGGTCTCTGTTGGAGGTGTGCAAAGAGTAGTGGGTGGGGGTAAGCTTGGCATGCGTACGTTCGGTCTACAGTGTATACGGCGTCGTTTGCGAGGGAGGTATTGCGTTACCGGGTGACGTAAGAAAGCGTACGTCGTAGATCACTCAACTTCTGTTGGGTTAGAGATGCTGGTATACAGCGTGAAGGCAAGCTGCCGTAGAAGCCGATGCGCACCGGTATGACCCAAGCGCTTTGAAATTTCGTCCCCGCTCTTGGTCGATGTGCGCTATGAACTTCGCCACCTGATTTGAATGGTTGCCCCTCCCCACCCTCCCTACCCCCCCCCACCCGGCCTTGTGCCGGGTCTAGAGCGTTATAGTTGTTTTTGTTTTTTTCTCCTCTTTTTCTCGTATCAGAGTACACCAAACACATACTGTTGATAGTGTATATCTGCTCTCTGTTCGACTCGTACTACATTATACACTGCCGAGTTCCTCGTTTTTCGGTTTCCCCCCTCGCCGCTGATCCTATTCGCGGATTGGAAGCATACATCAGTCCCCTGGTTTGCAGTAGGCCCGTGTGCCCCCTTGATTAGTGTGGGTGTGAATGGGTAGTTTCGTGTCGGCTGTACTCGGGTACCGGCATCCGTCCGGGTGAGTTGAGTTTTGGGGACAAAGGTTTTCGATGTTCGGAGGCGTTTGTCTGAGAGTAAAAAAGCCTTTCTGGGAGTTTGATAGTTATAATGGCGAGGCGTATAGCTGATCGTTGCGGCGGTGCCTGTCACAGAGGATATTATAGAGACCATCCAATCGCGTTTTCCCTGGGATTGTGGTTGGTCTTGACATTCCGGTCGTCGATGCTGACGGTGTGTAAAACTGGTAGTGGTTGGGGCTAAGCTTAGCAAACGCTCGTTCGTCGGACGGCAAACGCCGCTGTTCGAGGGACGTTGTTGTGTTGCCGAGCGAAGCGGAAGTGCGTCGTAGAGCGCCCCACTAGCGTTGTAGTAGATGCCGGTACACATTATGGAGGCAGGCTACAGTCGAACCCGACGCGCATCGGTATGTACCAGGTATCTGAGGAAGGTGGTCTCGCTGACCGATGTGTGGTATGAGCTTCACCATCGACCTAGAATGGTTGCAGACCCCCCACCCGGCCTTGTATCGGGTCTAAATTTCTCGCTGTAGGTATTGCTTCTTCTCCGCTTTCTCTTACACTAGAGTACACCAAGCAATAGGTAGTATTTGTGAGTTTAAGTGTTTCTCTGCTCTCCGGTTCACTCGTTGTGTAAGATGCCGAGTCCCTTGTTTATTTTTATTTTCTCCCTCGTTTTTTGTTCTTTTTTTCCTAACTACGGACTGGGAGGATTCCCTCCTTTGCAAGAGGTCCGTGCACTCCCTTGTATTGCGTCGACAAACGTACGTATTGGTGGTCTCGTCCAGGCTGTCCTCATACGCCCGCGGCTATTCCGTGTTACTGCTTACTAGGCTACAAAGGTTGTGCGGTGTTCGTCCCTGTCCGCTCCTGGGTCGTGGTTTTCCAATCGGTTTGCTTTCGTCTGTTGCTGGGGTATTGTGCTTGCTTTCATTAACGAATGTATTGTTGCTAGGAATCTCGGTTCGCGGCGTCAAAATAATTCATTATTTCTATACATTTTGTTGTTTTTCTTTGCGAGTGGAAGGAGTGGAACTGAGTTGCGAAACGCCCCTTTTCGGCTCCGCATCGATATGTCGGTTCTCCTTCAATTGTAATGCGTTGGAATTTACTTGTCAGTCGTGGTCAACTATACGGCCCTGCAGGCCAAATCACATCGTCAACAACAAATTCGGTTCTAATGTACCTCAGGAACCCGAAAATACCTCAAGGCACCTGGAAGCGTCGTGGTACCTTGTACGAAACAAGCGTGCATGCGTCGATGTCCTCGTCCCGTCAGCTCCGATGGTGACTGCACCAGGCAAGCACTGCCCGCCACAAGGACGCATGAATGTGCTTTGTGTTGTGTGACAGGCCTTCACCACTTACTTCGTGTGTTGTAGGTCCATGTCACCACACTGGATTTTTTTATTTTGTACGCAGCAAGTGACTTCATCCAGAAGTACGGCGGGAAAATGAGTTGTGGCCGTAGCAGTAGTAGTAGTGGTAAAAGAGGTGGCCGTACTTTGGACAGTGCAGTGTCACAAGCTGTACAGTCCAGGACACCTTATAATAAGAAACGGCTACTAAGAAAGCCAGCCTGAGATTCGGAGGAAAATAAGAAATTCGGGAGTCGTCGTTATCTTGAAACTAGTGTAGAAACCACCCTCTTTCGATTAAGAAATCCAGCCCTGGACTAGATTTGCTGTTTCTTATCAGGTGTGCTGTTGTACTGTATGTAGAGCTAAGGAGCCACACAAAAGTGCGACACTTGATCGTGAAGCAGAAGGCACCATGGCGTCACTGGTAACATAAACGCAACAACTCAAGGCGACCAAGTTAGGAAGCCACCAATCAATGTGGCCGCCAGATAATGTGTACGTAAACACACTTGTCGTGCCTCCCAATACGTGTGTACCTATCTTCCTCACGCTCTAGGTATCAGGTCGATAGTTACAGAGTACCGGGGCCATACGGAAGAGTATGGGTAGTGGCTCGTCGCCTATTCCCCACGACAACCGGGATCTCTGAAACAAAGACTTCGCGTTTTTTTCCACTCTGTCCCGAACACTTTCGTAGCTCGTGCAGACCCAACTTCTTTGCGACCGGGTCACAAGCAGAACATCGCCGTTCCTGAGTGCCAGCTATCACTATTTAAGTCGCTCGTTGGGTCACGTGACACCAGGTCCAACTACGAGTATGCAGGGAGAGTTGGTTGGGAACGGGGGTCTCTGAAGCATTATATTTATTTTGTCTGTAAGCCCGCCCAGAGTCGCTGACCCGCTCGCCAGGCTCAACTCACCCTTACGCTTTACTCGTACGTACGACCTCAAACAATCGGCAACTGTATGTATGTTGATGTGCATTGATGGCTGACACACTCTCTATTGAAACCGGTACCAGGCATTATTAGTGGGCTGCGGAAACGGTCAACCTCTAAGGTCCCGTGTGGGTTGGGCTTCATGACACCCCTTATCCGAGTGCCACGACTTTGGTATTACGCCGGCGTTCAGAGCATCCCAATGGGCATGGCATGCCGTGCCCGATTTTGACGCCCCGCGACACACCAGGAACCCGGGCCATCTCATTTTTGAAACGGCTTCGAGTGATCTACCTCCCCTGTGATCTGACAGGGATCAGGGCATGCAGGGAGTATGTGATGAAGATTCGCCCCAGCGACTAAGTCCGACCTACCGTTTAATAGGAATAGCCGGACACACTCAGGTACTACATGGAAAACGGCAGAAGGAGAGCGCACATCTTGCGCAACTGATAGCTGACTGCTTCGAAGATGCGGCTCCTTCAATCATTCCGCGCTACTAACTCGTAGTAGTCTCAGAATATGTACTCCTTGCAGCCGTACGTGTACATCACATGGCGGGCAGGCACACGGGAGAACTGTTGAAGCGAAGCAGTTCATATTTTACAATGTAGAAGACCACCGATCGACCCTATGAGCGAGTGAGCAGCGGTGGTCAATCGTCCAAGGCGACACAAGGCCATCAGCAATTTACAACGCAAACACATAAACGAACGACGATCACGGGGGGGGGAGCGAACGAAGTTTTGGGAAACGAAGCGAAAAACAAGTTGAAATCTTTTTTGAAAAAACAAGTTTTGAGAAAAATCAAAAGTTGATAAATTAAAAATGAAAGGCACATTTGAAAAACAGTAAGTACGCTAGCTCGCTCGTTACCTCGGTCGATCGAACCGGAGTCGCTCTCACCCTTTTAAGTCCCCTACACCCCTCGACAAAACAGCCATACCACAGGGGGGGGGGCATCAGCGAGGTCTTCGTCAACGCCATCCTGTCCACGAGGCTCGATCAAGCACCAACACCCGGATCGCTTTTAATGGCTCTGGTTCACGGTGAGTCAGTCGCCGTTCAATATCGGAGGCATTGACAGAACACCGTGACCTAACGTGACAGCAAGGGGGGAGCGGTACTAAGGGACGAACATACAAACAGACAGACAGACAGACAGACGGACAGACAGACAGACAGACAGACAGACGGACAGACAGACAGACAGACAGACAGACAGACAGACAGACGGACAGACAGACAGACGGACAGACAGACAGACAGACAGACAGACAGACAGACAGACAGACAGACAGACAGACAGACAGACAGACAGACAGACAGACAGACAGACAGACAGACAGACAGACAGACCGACAGACAGACAGACAGACATACAGACAGACAGACAGACAGACAGACCCGAAGGCCGACAAGCAGCCAAACAGACGGGTCGACAGGTGGACAGGCCGACAAGGCACTAGAACGCGTAGCTGTCAAATACACGCCCTACCTTCCTATTATCACACGGATGCAATCTGTGGGATGTGTAGTTCTCAACACATTCGGGCGACAGTTGCACACAAAACAAAAAGCCAGAAACCAAACAGGGTGTATTCGAAAAAGAGAACCCTGGTGAGACCTCGACCTACGGGTAGTTTAGTGGCCACCGCACTTTTCACCCTGAATAGAGGTCTAAATACTCCACATCTTGCTAATACGTACCGGTGCCGAGGACGCAGAATGTACCGTACAGCAGACAGTGCGTGATAGCAGGGTTAGATTGCTCGCTGCGGGCGCTAACGTCGTAGAACTACCGCTGGCGCCGAAGGTTCACATCCTTGCGTACACCATCAGCAGCAGAGGGCAAGATGATAGCAAGATACCCCGAGCGTCCGTGTGAGCCACCCGTAGTGGTTCCGCAGCAGGCTCGGAAGAAAAAAAAAACAGATACCCCGCTTCCGGGCGGGTCGTCAGTATCGATCACGCGCATTGATTGTTTCAGAGCAGCCGTCCACCCAATCGGTCCGCCAGGCAAACACCAAAGAAAGCATCACACCCACCATAGTCAGTGGAGCGTATTTTTTCGCCAGCAGCACACGTTTGAAGATATTGGGCAACCCAGGCCCCAACGAGTGGCCAAGAAAGCCGTGTTGAGGTTGAACGGCCGGTGCCACAGAAAGCCAGAAGCACGTTGGTTCATTCAGTTGGATTGACGCGGATAGATAGAGGGTTAGCACGTGCCTGCTCTTTTGTCCCGAAGGACGCTGTGCAGGTAGGTGTGTTTGTTTTAGCGTAGGCGCCTTCCGCAGTAAGGCGGACATGTCCCTCCCCAGCTTAAAAAAACATAAAATCAAAAACCGTTTTTTTGGTTCGCCTAGAGAACCCCAAAAACACCGTTTAAAAAGTGGGGTAAAGAAAAAAAGGTTCGGATTGCCTCGAACTTTTCTTTTCACCACGTTCCAGAACATTGTTTTTTACCACTCCTCGCCAATCGATTCCGCTTGGGCGACTTAAGGGGGGTAGAGCTACTCAGAAAGTTGTTGAGACAAAATCTACGCTGGGGAGAGAAGTTACAAAAAAACTGAAAAAAAAACTAAATGCTTAGGAAAGGCCCATTTTGGCATGGCTATTAGTCAACGGAGATACCGAAGTGAGACATTATAACGTCGGATTCGTGACCCCCAACCCAAATTTACCCACCCCTGATAAACTCAAGCCCTTTGCGGCACGTTGTTGGCGGTTTAAGAGGGAGGGGTGTTTATCGGGCATCCCCGGTTTTGGCGTGTTTACATATGGCTGTAACTCAGTCGCGTGATCTAGTTCGGAAACAATAACGACGGATTCGTGATCCCTGCCTCAATATTACCATACCCTGAAATGTTCAGCCTTATCCGACGTTTTTTCAAAACCGGGGATTTTTTCGGGCCATCCCCGCTTTATGCGTTTTGCTGAATTTCCTGAAGGATTTAGGTAAAACCGGTTGAAACCCGGCAATGAACATGGCTTTAAAAAAATAAACTTCGAATACGTCCAACTCATACCCCAATTAGGGTGTCATAATTTTTTCAGACCTTAGCCGGGGATGGTTCGCCACCATCCCCCCCCTCCCCCAAAAGCTGTACGCCTTACCGCGGATGGCGCCCGTAACAAACATAGATCGTAGCGAGGGCAGACTGCATGGTCTCTCGAATGTTGGCGCGGCGAACGGGACGGAGGCCAGAAGGAGAGAGGAGAGCTTTCGCAACTCTGCTATTATAGATATACTGTAGTAGTTGACTGTACACCCCCAGCCTCCGACGCACGCTATATACGGTAGAGGTGCACGATGGTTTTGGCCTTATAAGGGTGGTCACTTGAGGAGCTCCATAAGCCTCACCCAGAAAACTGATTTTTGAGAAAGATAGAAGTGCTACCCGACAAACAACACGATGGCCCAAGTGCCAAAATATAGTTATGGCAACACAAGAATCAAAGACCGACGATTCGGGGATAAGAGCCCGCTCTTGCATAATAAAAATCAGCCAAAACGTGCTACCTCTACCGCAGCACGCGTCCTCCGTGGGAAGCCCGGTTAACCGCCAGGCTCAAGCAGCCGGGATGCAATTTTTCCACCCGGACGGCAGAGGTAGCAGCGTTGAGGCTAACGGCTCGAGAAAAAGCGGCAGAGACCAAGCTCAGTACCCGTCGCACTCGGTTACCTTGAAAGGTCGACGGTGACCCGCGGACTCCCGCGAGTCACCGCGGGCTCCGGGAATACCCTCTTCAACCGCCGGTTCTCGTGGGCCACCGCGGGTTTCCGCGGGGATTATCTTGGTCACCGTGGGTTGCTGTAGGAACCCCCTCTTTACCGGCGGGCTCTCATGGATAACCGCACGTTCCCGAGGGAATTTTTTCCCGGGGGAGTTCTCTCTTTAGTAAACGTGGGTTCTCGTGGAAAGACGCGTGCTACGATAGAGGTGCACCTTGTTTTTTGCTGAGCTCCTCACTTGAAGAGCTCCATAAACCACCAAAAAAGGACCATTCGGATGAAAATAAAAGTTCTACCCGAGGAGCAACCTCGTGACCTAATTATAGTATACCCTGGAAAATAGTGAAACACAAGACTGAAACACAAGACGGTTTGGGGTTAAGGAGCTCTATCCTGCCGAAAATGTTTCAGCCGAAAAGTGTCACTGGGACTACCTCTCTCGTAGCACGGGTCTGAAACTTCATGGTGAACCACGTGGATCCCCTACTTGAGAAACAGTGGTTTGCCGTGGGTCTTCCTGTGATTTTCCGGGATCTGATCCATGGTTTACCCTGTGTCCACGTGAGTTCCCGTGTGAACCCGCTCTCTAACTATCGGTTCTCGTGGGAAAATCATGAGTACCCGCGGGGCTACCATGTATCGCCGCGGCTTCCTGCGGGAATTGTTTCTTTACCGCGGTTTACTCGGGTTCCCACGCAAAATTTTCCTGGACCACGGCGGGTCCCCGTGCGAATTATCTGGGTCGCCGCGGGTTCCCGTGGGAGTTCCCTCTAGAGCCGCGGGTTCCTATGGGTTACCGCCGTTCCCACCGGAGTCCGTGGGGGTTTCCTCGGGAAATCGTGGAACAACGCGGAAATTGTGTGTGTGTTTTTTTTTCGGAGAATGTTTGTGAGCTCGTCTTACCGCTGAAAGTCATGCTACACATTGTGACGATCAGCACAGAATGGCAATAACATGTTTTCCCGTGGTTTTCCTATTTTGGAGTGTTTAAGGAGTCATCAACGCCTAAAAATCATGCTATACATTGTCGGATGGCAGTAATAATATTACTAACACATCAGCGGGCTTTTGTTTGGGTTCCTACCGTTTCCACGACACTCTGAGGGGATTCCAGTGGAAGACTGTGGGAGTTTTGTGGTTTGACGTGGGTTCCTATATGGGTTCCCGACGTTCCCGCGGGAGTCCGAGGGGGTTCCCGCGGGAACCCGCGGAATGCCGTAAAAAATGTATATAATTGCCGTGGGAATAGAAATGTAGTCCCGTGGGTTCCTGTGGCTTCCGGCCGTTCCCGCGGGAGTCGGTGGAAATTGTCACGAGGAACCACGGAACACCGTGCTGATTTTTGTTTTGATTGCCGTGGGTGCTCGTGGGTTACCGCCGTTCGCACGGGAGGCTGTGAGGATTCCCATGGAATACCGTGGCCTTGCCGTGGGCTCCCGTGGGAACGGTTGGAAAAACCCACGGTATGCCGCGAGACACCGTGGGATATACCCGTGTGACGCCCCCCGGGTTCCCGTGGAAAGACCCACGGGCCCCTATGGGAAACCAGAGAGTAAATCAGATGGTATACCGAGGTTTCCCACGGAGGATGTACACAATAACGCAGCCGACTGGTGTCACCGGCATGTATCCTTCACGAAGAAAATGTAGGAAACGCGCGACGGATGTTTCGTGCGCGCCTTGCAAATAAGCTGAGAGTATCGATCGATCGGGAGAATACACACCTGGCATATGTTTATAGTTTCTCTTCTTCTATGATCCCGACTTCGATCCCTACGACCATGCCTACGTCTGCTACCACTTCTACTACTACCTCTATGATACCCCATCTACGACGACCACAACCATGGCTACAGCTCCGGGTAGTACTATTACATCAACACGCTCTTACTGCTATCATTACAACATATTCTTGCTCGCATTACCCTCCAATGACTAATGAACCATCACTTCAGTGTGGTGGACCTCCAACTACAACACACGCTGCGACGAACAATATCTACTAATAATGACTGCACACACCCAAACACACACGTCCTTGATTGGAAGCGCTGCCTGCCTCATTCAGTTGCCGGAGCTGAAGGGGTGCCAATCGAAATATGTATCCTCTTGCCTTACGATACACCTAATAATTTCCACTCCCTGAGCCACTTCAACGCAACCTGTCGCCCGCCCTGAAGGAAGGCATAGCTGGATGTACAATATATATATATATATATATTTAGACGCAATCACACCAAAAGGGAATCAACTTATCGATAGGACGTCAAACGAGGGCGCTTCAAAACGCAGTCGCACACCTTCGGCTTGCAAAACAATGTAGTAGGCAATTCCTTTTGTCGCGAATAGAGTTTCCTGAAAAATTTCTGAAAAACTGAACGAATCTTTGATAACCCACATAATACACACCGTTCGGGGCTCAAACAAGCAGAGAAAACGATGAACGAACAAAACACAGCTTGATCGCCCAGATACGCAACAAACCTAACGGGGTCCGGTACACGAGCACAGCCTGGACGACACAATCCATACCTGTCGACGTAAACCAAGGATGTGCGCGTACCTCCTGCACAAAAGGGAGGGAAGCATCCAAGCCCGCAACTAGGTGAAAGACGGGGGAGCAGCACCAAAACCATAACTCTACTGTAGCAATCCCGTATCAAAGAGAACGAAGCGATGCATTAACTGAAAAAAACATGTGTGGTGTACTCTGGTAACATAAGAGGAGGCGTTAAGACCCGGGGCAAGTCCTCGGGGGGGGGGGCGACGATCCCAGCTCGGTGGGGAATTTACATAAGCACTCCGATGAAGAAAAAGGGGGCTAGTGCATGTAATCCGTCGTGACGTACCCAAGGAAACTTGTCGGGTGTAGCTATCTTCTCTCCGTCAAGAACGATCTGGTAACTCTTCGTTATACGTCTACAACAACAACCAGGCAGCGCTGCCACGAACAGCCGAGGGCTCTCCTTCATGCCTCAACCATGGGTCGTGTTTAGGCCGCGCACGCTGCGGCGACCGTCGATGCCACAGCACCGACCAAAAGAGCCACCAGGGACATCGGAGCGGAAGCAACCGACCTAGCCGATGAAGGGTCCTCGGTACTGGCGCCGGTGGGGGAGCTTGTGGGAGCGGAAGAGTACAAGGAAGAGTAGAACGGTTCCGACGAGGAGTAGACGATCGCTCCGTTGACGACGAGGGAATACCGCTGAGATTCCGTCAGAAGGCTCTTTGTCGACACGCGGACCGTCCAGGTCCCGCTTTCCACGTCTGCAGCAGCAACGACCACCCTCTCGTTTACATTGCTGGTGTCCACTTCGCCCGAGGACGCCCACATGATGTGCGTCGTCCCGCTCGGCGAAACGACTTCAAGGTCCAGGTCATGGACCAACTGCTCCCCCGCAAAGGAGGTGGAAGCGGGGTCGATCCAGGACAACGTGGCACGGAAATCTAAGCCAGCGTCGGCGTCGACGTCGAAAACGAATTCTTGCGAATCGAGCTCGGGCAAGGCAGCGTGGTCTAGCACGAAAAGAGCCAGGATTCCGTCCCCGTCCAGTGGCATCCCCATTTCCAGGTGTACCCGCCCGAAGCCGCGTTGGCCGTCCGGCTCTGAGCTGCCTCCCAGTAGGTTTGCGCTATTGATGAGCAGGGCCTACGACGAACGATACATAAAGCAAGGAAGCAGGAAGAGCAACACCACGGACTGGTTGGAGTTACCCACAGCAAGCATTATTATCGAGCAACTGTCGGTTCCAAAAGCTCAGGCAGGGCCATGAAACGCCAGTGTGAATTGTATCTGGAAACGTTCTGTGGTGATAGACTACATGTAGAGGTTTTTACACGCCGGTTTTAGTGCCACAACCCCTACCTACTGAACCACTTTGTGTGAACTGGTGAAGAAGAAGAAAGATCCTCAATGTGGCCCCGAATTCGTTCGCATAAATAAGCGTGGCAAACATTGTGACCATGAACCCACCTTTACCGTTGCCGAAGAGGCCGAAAATGCTTCGCACGGGTACCCGTCATCGTCGCACCAACCTCGTGCCGTCACGTCAGCAACGTAAAAGCTCGCATCGGAGAAGTATTGACGCACCTGGGAGAGTCACACAATATCGAGCGAGCATTAAAAGAGCCAAACTCGGAGCCAACGTAACGCCTTGTTCCAGGCAAGAAAGTGTCAAAACACAGCGGCAGCAACGAAGGAAAGAAAATCTGAATCCAAGCGATCCAGGAAACGACCTTTACCCGACGCCAGCGATTTAGTAGTTCCCAGACATATACGTAATACCAGCGTGCCGAATAAACACAATTATTAAGCAGGAGCCATGATTAAAAAAAAAACTGTGTCCATGCGATGGTAACAGTGCGCCTCGAGCGTGTCCGTCCTGCCATAGAAGCTGCCAAGAGAGGCATGTTCTGGAATTTCTCAATACTTTCAGCATGAATGCTCACCATGGCCGATGCGCCGGCTACGATTGGACACGACATGGACGTTCCTTGGGAGGCGGCCAGTCTGCAGGAATGAGTGTCCGCGCCGTCGCTGCTGGCAGAATATATCTGCCATAGCAAACAAGATCAGGCGCGAGTCACGTCTGGGAGTCGCTTACTTTACAGTAATGCACAGCCCGCTGGGTTGTACTACCATCATACACTACTATACTACTACTACTACTACTACTACTACTACTACTACTACTACTACTACTATTACTACTACTACTGCTACTACTGTACTATTACTACAGTACTGCTACCACTACTACTACTACTACTACTACTACTACCACTACTACTACAGCTGCTACCACTACTACTACTACTACTACTACCACTACTACTACAGCTGCTACTACTACTACCACTACTACTACTGTACTACAGAACTACAGTATATTATTGCCAGTACATGGCAGAAGCTCGTAACGCACCGGGTACGAGGTTATCTTAGATTTGTCAATATGCACGGCGAATGAAAATGATAGTAGAACGAAACATCTTACCGCGTCACCCGGAGCCAATATCTCCGGTTTGATGCGGTTGTCCCTGGTAGGACCGTACGAGCTGAAATACGCCACCGTGTCTACGTCCGCGTATCCGTTCGAACCATCGGCAACTCCGCCATCCGCGCTAGTGGAGCCTAAGCGTGTTGTGCCCGATGCAGTGGCTCCAACGGTGAGGACGTTTTTAGCCATAGCTGGAGAGCCGATCGTGCATGGGCGGCCGTCGTCGATGTCGCCGTCATTGCCAGCCGAAAATATCAACAGATTCTCGGGGTTCTGTGTCCAAAACAAGCGCAAAGCGTGTGGAATAAGGAAAGAGGCACAACGTCCGTTCTGATATCGGCTCCTCTTTCTTTCAGGCAGAAATCGAGGCCATCACGACAGAGCAGGCGAATACAGTAGTTGCTGCACGCTACGAGCGATTTCGGAGTAACCGGGAGGCAGGCGTCACCCTCGTCTTTCTATCGAACGCAAGGGAGCGATGACGCATGCTACGGAAGAGTTGTACCATGTTTTTCGAGACGCTCTTCACTCGAGCTCTATACTAATAGTAAGTCACCAAACGAAAAAATGATCTTCGAGGCAAAGAAAAGCGCCACACGATGAACAATCCCATGGTTCCAAGTATGCAAACAAACAATATTTCAACAAAATTAACGAAATTCCGCCGAGTTTGGGTGAAAGAGCCCCCCCCCCCGTCATGTAGAAACTATCAGTCCAAACGTGCTACAGCACATCTATCGTCTATCGTAGCACAAGTCTTCCAAGACTAGTTTAGCTGGCCCTTCGCGGTACAAGAAGCTGCGGAGGACCATCGGTACAACAGTGGGTTCCGACCGTGTGGCTTACCTTGTACATAAAGTCATCATACAGAATGTCATGTGCGGTCTGAAGACACACACCCGGCCCACCCCACGAGTTTGAGTGCAGCTTACAGCCAGCCTCCAGACATGGCTCCCACAACCCGTTGCCAACGTAATCCATCAAATCGATCTCGTCGTTGGCAAAAACGTCGAAGAACGCGAGCTTCGCCCCTCGGGCCATGCCCCCGTTGTCGCTCAGGGTATCACCGACGTCATCGCCTAGGCACCACTGCACTGTCTCGTCGTCGCATCCGTGCATGGGACAGATACGGTCGATATCCGCGCCGAAACTGGCGTACTCGAGCGTCAACGACAATAGGTCGTCGCCCCAACTCGCACGATTGGCGTCGATGCAGCCTCCCACACAACCCGGGTCCTTCGTTGTTCCGCTGCACGCCGTCGTTTCAGCGGGGGTGTTGACCGTTGCCCCCAACGCCGACCCTGCGGCGTGGGTGCCGTGCCCTTCCACGTCGTCTCCTTGGAAACCATCCGGCGTGATTTCGTAGAATATACCCCCTTCATCGGTAGAAATAGACCCAGGCCCGCAGTACGAATTTTCCTGGACCATATCAATATATTGAATCACCTGCAGCGGATAACATGCAGGGCAAGAGGCCGCATTGATTGGTGGGAAAGGGTAGTTTCGTGAGAAGGTTCTACGTATATCTGGTATGCACTACTGTGCGTCGGCTATACATATCGGAGAGGGTGTGACCAAACTGCTAACGCATTTGCTTCCTGGTTCGACCCCGGGCCTAATGTTACGTACTGTAGATTCATAGATAGCGTCTCTGGAAGAAAAAACACTATTAACCCAGCCTCGGGCTGAAAAACGCCCCATCAATGGCAAGAGCAATACAAGTATTAAAAGTATGAAGTTGGCTTTTCGAGCTCTTGCTAGTTGCTGTAGGATGTCCAAGGTGAAACCACAACCGACCACGAAAAACAAAAAAACAAGCCGATGAATAAAACAACACTGAAACGGCCAAAATGATTGGAAAGCAACGACCTGTGAATCTCCGCGAAGGCATATCGCTGTCGGCGCTTGACACCCTTCCCCGTGCGTGCCGCAAAAATACACCAAGCACACCCCTCCCGGTCACGGTGAGGGGAAGCACTACTACTGTAAATACTACCAGATATTCAGCAATCAATAATTACCAACAGCAGCTCGACCAGCACGATGAGCCCCTACCGCCGTAGGCCAGACGGAAATATGGGGACCTCCCACCAACAAAGTCCCGGCCGTACCGAAAGATGGGGGGGGGGGGGGGCACCTTGCGGCGCTCAGGATAACTAGAGAAGTCTCCGCCCACAAATATGTCAGCGGTAGCTGCTGTGGGAGATGGGGTAGGTGAAGGGGTCGAGAGCGGATCGTCGGCAGTAGGGGGGCTCGCCGTAGGCGCCGGGGTTAGGGCGAATATCGCCGAAGTGATGGGCGACGCGGTGGGGGCCTCGCTCGTCAAAGATACCCGCAAGGCCAGAAAGTCGTAGTAGTATCCATGCGGCACTTCCTCCCCGTCATCGTCGATGAAAAAGCATGACGTCTCGTCCAGCCCTGTGTCCGTGACCTGGTGGGGGGGGGTATGCGAGTTTCTAGGTCGTATCAAGGTAACATTCGATTCAGCTGAGACCCAATGGGTTTTAGCCTTCCAGCCCGATTAGGCGGCGGAGCGATGCAACGGTTTCATTACGTTGTGTTTGTATATGTATTCATTTCAGTCTAGTTTGGCTAATAATGCGACCCCACCTTGCCAGCTTGGATGTGGAGATTAAAAGTTGCCCTCTAGCGTCGTGTATTGGTGCCATGTTTAGCAGTAGGGGATGGAACATGTCAAAACTGAATCGCAGCCCCCCTGACGCACCTGGATGACCTCGCCCGTGCCGTCTAAGCCTGCGTCCGATAACGGAGTGTCCGTCACCGTGGCACTCTGTATCATCGCTCGTGCGGCCGCGTTGTGCAGGTGCTTTGAGTGCCTCGGCGCGATTCTCAAGACTTCAATCCGCCCCGACAGGAACGACACAAGACCCATGAAGCACGCCATCCGCAACTCTGTGTTCTCCTCGCTGCTCCACACATCCTCGTTTTCCACGTACAGAAGGTGCTCCAAGCCTATTTGAGGTCAAAATCAGGGGAACCCGGTATTCGTGTTGTACGTTGTGCACACCGGTCAACGACGCATGCTACGGTAGCCCTGCATGCAGGTGCACCAAGAATTGTCTGAGGGTGGTATGGTCACTTGAGAAGCTCAATACCCGACCCAAAAAACTGATTTTGGAGAGAAATAAACATCCTACGCGATGCTTAATCCCATGGCCTTGAGTACAAAAATGAAATATGTTGTATCACGAAAATGAAATTCGGACGATGTTGGCATAATAACGAGTAAAAAATAAATTCAATCTGGAAAAATAAAAGTTCAAATTCGCTTTCCATTGGTCAACACACGCACCAGCACCAAATATTAAGATCTTGGAGTATAATCTTGGGTGGTGGTGCGGGTTCTGACCAATGAAAAGCGGATTTCATATATATATATATATATTTTTTTTAATTGATTTTGTTTTTCTTCGTTAAAACGGGCCCTAAGGAGCTCCGTTATTCAGAAACAAAAACTCCAAAAAGTGCTACCTCTACCTTAGCACGCGTCCAACTACACATGGAACACCAGCACCGTTGGACCACGGAAAGACGAATACCGTTGGAAAACAAGGGCAAACGGGAAAAAAGATACATCATTGTTGTTGCGTTTCTAATATTTCACCCCATTCGATATGACCGACATGTTTTTTTTTATGTCGTAAACATTTTGTTGTTTTGCGCGGCGTGCCATCACGGTTTATACTGTATGGACTTGCGTGATAGTACGTTGTTGCAGCCAGTGCTCGCGTGACGTTTGTTTAAGTAAACTGTGGTCGTTTTGTGGGGCTGGCGGGCAGGCGGGCGCGGCGGGCGGCGGCGGGCGGGCGGGCGGCGGTAGCGGTGGGTGGGGTGGAGACATGTAAGGTTGCGTTCTATCCTACCATGCTTATACCACTCGGACTGACGTTTCGTCGGTTTATTGGCCACGTGTTCCTGCTGCTGTCGCATCTGTTAATTATTGGTCGTGGACACTGGTGGTTTGTCTTTACATCAATAGGTTTATACTCCTATGCCGTGTCTCTGAGAATGGCGTGTTGTCGGTGATTCCTGGAAGGTGGTTCTACTAGATAAATCACTACGGGCAGATGATATTGGTTAATGTGTCCCCTTACGCCGTAGCCCGAACTGCCGTTTCTGTCCAGCTTGTTGTCGGCGTATCGCAGACGTGGTGGCGGCAGACCGATTGAGAGTTAGTGGGTTGATGCACACTGCAGGAACGAGCTTTATGAAGCTGTTGGGCGATTTATATCTGCCGCATGATTTAGGACAGGGGGCGGCTTGCACTAATCCGTCGACGTCACGATCGAGCTAAAAGGCAGCCAGGTCATTCTGGAGCGGGGGGGGGGGGGTGGGGGGGGGGGGGGGGGGACGGCCAGCTGCATTATTATCGAGCCTTATAGTTGTGCTGTACGGAGCAGTATCGCCGAATGCAAGTATTTCGGGGGCTTCCACGGCCAGGGAATTTAGTATTGAAGGTTCCGCGCAGTACAAATTATATGCAGGAATACAAATATCTACAGATGATATGTTGAGGTCGGCTGTGAACAATCG
Source organism: Saccharina japonica (assembly GCA_008828725.1). Lineage (NCBI taxonomy): Eukaryota > Phaeophyceae > Laminariales > Laminariaceae > Saccharina > Saccharina japonica. The sequence goes on from MEHQ01004057.1 coordinate 466,861, forward strand.
AACGATCTTTTTCAGACCTGATTTTGAGCCATTTCCGATCCAACTGGCAATCATGTCCACCAATCGGTGCACTGCTCCACGTTTGTGCCTCACTTGCTCACCCCTCCAGGCTCTGCCGGGGGCGGCCACGGCTGTGCTCGCATCGTGTCCTGGGGGGGGATGCTATTTTTGTTTAAAATTCACACATCATTGTTCCTATGTCAAGTGTCTACTCTTACACAGCTACATGTACATTATGTCGGGTGGTCCAACGCACAGTAGTATTACCTTCAGCTGGACAGGCTGAGGTGAAAGAATGTCGCGTGTGCCGAGGCTCTGTCTCTGGGGAGAGAGATGGCAGAGGTGGCACCGAAGTGTCTGTGAAGATCACTTGTGAAGAAGAAAAAAAGTAATGGTTTGAAGAGGCGCTTATTTGGCCATATTGGAAAGAAGATTGATATCAGGGAGATCCGTGGAAAAGGAAGAAGATAATAAAGAGGAGAAGAAAGTGGAGTAGAGTAGAGTAGAGTGGGGGAGGTGGGCGATGCCTGCACCTGATAATCTCGGTACAAGGCCCATGCTACGGACAGGTGCATTCTACTGTTGTGTGTACCGTTCCCTGAAATGTTCTCTACAACGTTCTAGTAACGTTCTAGCAACGTTCTCAGCATCGTTCCTGATGGATATGCTTAAGACATATACAATACAGCGCACTACGAGTAAGACAAACTCGTAATCTATCCGAATTTTGTATTTACCCGAATATCTAGACTATGATACTCATATACTCATATGAGTGCGTGGTGACTGTACATCACATAACAGATACGTTTGGATCTCAACGTCCATATGCTAACATGAGGTTAATATTCAGGAGAGCTCGTTTCTGGGTTTCGGGGGTTGCCACGTTTCTCTTCCCCCTTTTGTTGTTTGTTGTTCGAAATAATAATGTCATTTTGTCACGTTGTGTATTATCGTAGCATACGATCAGGTATGGTATAAGCGTACGATCGTGCAATATCTTCTACTCGTTGTAGTGCAGTTGGTGCTATTTGATGTGAAACTAAAGTGCCAGTACTCGTAAGTACCAACGGAACCTTGAAGTAGACTCATGAGAGGAAACATAAAAATAACCAGATGATGAGAGCGGTGCTTGATGGTAATACTCGAAACGTTTGAGTCTGCTTTTCGCGTACCAGGTATATACTTCACGGGCCGGGGGTCGCACGCGCTCACCTTGCGGCGCTCAGGATAACTAGAGAAGTCTCCGCCCACAAATATGTCAGCGGTAGCTGCTGTGGGAGATGGGGTAGGTGAAGGGGTCGAGAGCGGATCGTCGGCAGTAGGGGGGCTCGCCGTAGGCGCCGGGGTTAGGGCGAATATCGCCGAAGTGATGGGCGACGCGGTGGGGGCCTCGCTCGTCAAAGATACCCGCAAGGCCAGAAAGTCGTAGTAGTATCCATGCGGCACTTCCTCCCCGTCATCGTCGATGAAAAAGCATGACGTCTCGTCCAGCCCTGTGTCCGTGACCTGGTGGGGGGGGGTATGCGAGTTTCTAGGTCGTATCAAGGTAACATTCGATTCAGCTGAGACCCAATGGGTTTTAGCCTTCCAGCCCGATTAGGCGGCGGAGCGATGCAACGGTTTCATTACGTTGTGTTTGTATATGTATTCATTTCAGTCTAGTTTGGCTAATAATGCGACCCCACCTTGCCAGCTTGGATGTGGAGATTAAAAGTTGCCCTCTAGCGTCGTGTATTGGTGCCATGTTTAGCAGTAGGGGATGGAACATGTCAAAACTGAATCGCAGCCCCCCTGACGCACCTGGATGACCTCGCCCGTGCCGTCTAAGCCTGCGTCCGATAACGGAGTGTCCGTCACCGTGGCACTCTGTATCATCGCTCGTGCGGCCGCGTTGTGCAGGTGCTTTGAGTGCCTCGGCGCGATTCTCAAGACTTCAATCCGCCCCGACAGGAACGACACAAGACCCATGAAGCACGCCATCCGCAACTCTGTGTTCTCCTCGCTGCTCCACACATCCTCGTTTTCCACGTACAGAAGGTGCTCCAAGCCTATTTGAGGTCAAAATCAGGGGAACCCGGTATTCGTGTTGTACGTTGTGCACACCGGTCAACGACGCATGCTACGGTAGCCCTGCATGCAGGTGCACCAAGAATTGTCTGAGGGTGGTATGGTCACTTGAGAAGCTCAATACCCGACCCAAAAAACTGATTTTGGAGAGAAATAAACATCCTACGCGATGCTTAATCCCATGGCCTTGAGTACAAAAATGAAATATGTTGTATCACGAAAATGAAATTCGGACGATGTTGGCATAATAACGAGTAAAAAATAAATTCAATCTGGAAAAATAAAAGTTCAAATTCGCTTTCCATTGGTCAACACACGCACCAGCACCAAATATTAAGATCTTGGAGTATAATCTTGGGTGGTGGTGCGGGTTCTGACCAATGAAAAGCGGATTTCATATATATATATATATTTTTTTTTAATTGATTTTGTTTTTCTTCGTTAAAACGGGCCCTAAGGAGCTCCGTTATTCAGAAACAAAAACTCCAAAAAGTGCTACCTCTACCTTAGCACGCGTCCAACTACACATGGAACACCAGCACCGTTGGACCACGGAAAGACGAATACCGTTGGAAAACAAGGGCAAACGGGAAAAAAGATACATCATTGTTGTTGCGTTTCTAATATTTCACCCCATTCGATATGACCGACATGTTTTTTTTTATGTCGTAAACATTTTGTTGTTTTGCGCGGCGTGCCATCACGGTTTATACTGTATGGACTTGCGTGATAGTACGTTGTTGCAGCCAGTGCTCGCGTGACGTTTGTTTAAGTAAACTGTGGTCGTTTTGTGGGGCTGGCGGGCAGGCGGGCGGCGGCGGGCGGCGCGGGCGCGGCGCGCGGAGCGGGCGTGGGTGGGGTGGAGCGATGTAGGTTGCGTTTATCTCCAATGCTTATACCACTGGACTGACGTTTTCGTTCGGTTTATTGGCCACGTGTTCCTCGCATGCTTCGCATCTTGTTTAACTATATTGGTGATGGGAACCTGGTACATGGTTTTGCTTTCATGCAATGTTCATACTCTCATGGCCGTGTCTCCTGGTAATCTGGCGTGTTGTCGTGATTCCCTGAAGGTGGTTCTACTATATGAACGGGCAGGTGATATTGGTTTATGTGTGCATCCTTACGCCGTAGCTCCGAACTGCCGTTTTGTCCCTTGTTGGGTCGTCAGGCGTGGTGGACGGCAGACGATGGAGTTAGGGTGTGATGCACACTGCAGGAACGAGCTTTTTGAAGCGTGTTGGGCGATTTATTCTTCCGCATGATTTAGGACAGGGGGCGGCTTGCACTAATCCGTCGACGTCACGATCAGCTAAAAGGCAACCAGGTGCATTCTGGCGGGGGGGGGGTTGGGGGGGGGGGGGGGGGACGGCCAGCTGCATTATTATCGAGCCTTATAGTTGTGCTGTACGGAGCAGTATCGCCGAATGCAAGTATTTCGGGGGCTTCCACGGCCAGGGAATTTAGTATTGAAGGTTCCGCGCAGTACAAATTATATGCAGGAATACAAATATCTACAGATGATATGTTGAGGTCGGCTGTGAACAATCGAACGATCTTTTTCAGACCTGATTTTGAGCCATTTCCGATCCAACTGGCAATCATGTCCACCAATCGGTGCACTGCTCCACGTTTGTGCCTCACTTGCTCACCCCTCCAGGCTCTGCCGGGGGCGGCCACGGCTGTGCTCGCATCGTGTCCTGGGGGGGGATGCTATTTTTGTTTAAAATTCACACATCATTGTTCCTATGTCAAGTGTCTACTCTTACACAGCTACATGTACATTATGTCGGGTGGTCCAACGCACAGTAGTATTACCTTCAGCTGGACAGGCTGAGGTGAAAGAATGTCGCGTGTGCCGAGGCTCTGTCTCTGGGGAGAGAGATGGCAGAGGTGGCACCGAAGTGTCTGTGAAGATCACTTGTGAAGAAGAAAAAAAGTAATGGTTTGAAGAGGCGCTTATTTGGCCATATTGGAAAGAAGATTGATATCAGGGAGATCCGTGGAAAAGGAAGAAGATAATAAAGAGGAGAAGAGGGAAGAGAGGAGTAAAGTAGAGTGGGGGAGGTGGGCGATGCCTGCACCTGATAATCTCGGTACAAGGCCCATGCTACGGACAGGTGCATTCTACTGTTGTGTGTACCGTTCCCTGAAATATTCTCTACAACGTTCTAGTAACGTTCTAGCAACGTTCTCAGCATCGTTCCTGATGGATATGCTTAAGACATATACAATACAGCGCACTACGAGTAAGACAAACTCGTAATCTATCCGCATATTGTATTTACCCGAATATCTAGACTATGATACTCATATACTCATATGAGTGCGTGGTGACTGTACATCACATAACAGATACGTTTGGATCTCAACGTCCATATGCTAACATGAGGTTAATATTCAGGAGAGCTCGTTTCTGGGTTTCGGGGGTTGCCACGTTTCTCTTCCCCCTTTTGTTGTTTGTTGTTCGAAATAATAATGTCATTTTGTCACGTTGTGTATTATCGTAGCATACGATCAGGTATGGTATAAGCGTACGATCGTGCAATATCTTCTACTCGTTGTAGTGCAGTTGGTGCTATTTGATGTGAAACTAAAGTTCCAGTACTCGTAAGTACCAACGGAACCTTGAAGTAGACTCATGAGAGGAAACATAAAAATAACCAGATGATGAGAGCGGTGCTTGATGGTAATACTCGAAACGTTTGAGTCTGCTTTTCGCGTACCAGGTATATACTTCACGGCCAACTCTGTGTAATACCAGGTACATATTTTTTTAATCGATTGACACATTGTGCCGGGGTTGTAAAAAGTGTGCCGGACGGCAACATTTACTTGTTGCTGTGATTCCTCGAATTCGATTCCATTGTCTTCTTTCCCTTCACACAAAAACGATTTCAATGTACCCCTTGGCAGTACTAATGTATTTGCGGCCTCGATTAGCCTACATATCCTCGGTCAATACGGGCATGAGCGGATCCAAGGCGGGCACCAGCCTCCGACGACGAAGCCCCCCTTGTATCTATGCTTATGCATTGACGGGCTTACTGGGTTGTACACTGCCTCTGCCCCTTCGCTGCTTACAACCGCCCTTCCAACAAGTATCTATCGAATCTTGGTACTACTATTAACCGTTGTATGCGTCGATATGGATTCCCATATCTTACTTTATTCGCTGGAACAACAAACCATTACTTCGACCCAACGGCAGTGGTGCATTGGATTATTATTGTGGAACCAAATTTATATAGAACATGTACGTGTATAGTGTATGAGTTGAAACACGTATAATACGTATTCAGCACCTCAGCGTCGACTGAAGACTCACACGAGCACAAGCACATTTTCTCTACCAGACTTTTCTCATCAGCACGGCAGCGGCCTATTCATAGAGGGTCTAAAGTGCCTCCCAGCACAGCTTTCACTGTTTAGTATACTTCCTTGGAAGCTTGTCGCCTGCTAAAAATAAAACAGGTCTCCCTGCATGGTCCTACATTCATCTCACAACCACATTATTCAAATCATGCATCTGCAGTATTATCAAGTTGAAGTACGATATGAAGTCCATCGGAAAGCAGGTGCAAATACACGGGAATGCATGCAAGCCAGTGGAAGTGGATACAGAGGCCATTGTAGACTTCCAGTGCTTCGATGGACGTTCCCGGTGCTTCCCACATCTATTTTCTTGACGGCAACCTTCAATTTTGTTCCGTGAAAGCTTCGATCTGTTTTCCTTTCCTCGTGGAAGACTGAGAAAAGGCATGTAACTTTGGGGAAATACGGTGAAGCACATGGAAGCCAGTGGAAGGACGCGCAAGTACTTCAAAGTTCGCGAGAGGAGGTGGACGCATGTGGAAGTAAGTAGAACCATTGGAGTACATGGAAGCCCGTGGAAGTGAACGAAGCTCAGTGGAAGCTTCCACGGAAGTGCTACCGGGAGCTTCAACAGGAAGTATCCGCGGAAGCTTCCATTTCCATCAAATCTGCCGTGGAAGCTTTCGTGGAAGCTTCCGTGGAAGCTTCTATGAAAGCGTCCGTGTACTCCCGCAGAAGCGGGGAAGCTTGCACAGAAACGGTGGAGTAGTGCGAGCTTCCAGACCCAGCCTGACGGGTGTGAAAGTAAACTAGAATCGATGGAAGTTCACGGAAGTCAGTGAAAGTAAACACAGGTCCGTGGAAGCACCTCCACGGAAGCTTCCATTATTAATAGTAAATTTCACGAAAGAAAGCTTCCAGCTTCCATGGAAGTGGAAGTTTTCGCGCAAGCGGTGGAAGCTCCGATGGAAGTGGTGGAAGCTCCCACGACTTCCGTGGAAGCTTCCATTACTTCCATGGAATCTTAAGCTTCCACTACTTCTATGGAAGCTCCCACTGCTTCTATGGAAGCATCCAACCGTTCCAATGAAAGTGATGGAAGATTGAGATTCCGTGGAATTGGTGGGAGCTTCCATGGAAGCTTCCACCTGCCTCCATCGAAAAACAAATAATGCACCACCCCTCCACGCACGCGTACCTTATTTCCGTAGCATGGATTTTGTTTTCGCATACGTATTACTACTGTATAAAAAAAGCAATGCTGTAGTGTCATATCATACGATCTTTGTACGTATTTGTTTTTCGCGTTTATCGTTTTGCATCAGTCTTTCCGCGAGTATATCATAAACATATACCTGGTATATATGGTGGAGTCTTACATACTGATGGTGCTGCTACAGCAGTGCCGTAGCTTTGTGTGTACATTATGCGGTCCTGCTATCATCCCATACCGCACAGGACGCAATGCCCTTTGAGGGATGGCGCCTTATTTTCTGAGCTCCTCACACAGCCTCACACGAGAAAGGCTCAAAAATGTCTCACCGGAAACCACACTGACTTACTTGCAAAGAAACTACCAGGTATTAGGTTCTCTCAACCGGAGACCAAACTTTCTGTGCCCGCTGCGTACTTGCAGTAGTAGTAGTCTTACGTAAACCGAATATACTTGAAAAAGTTATAACACTTCCTACTTACCGGTGGTTGCTCGCTTGAGGAGCTCTCCGCCGGGGTCAGAAAAAGTTTGCCTCAGAAGGGAAAAGCTAACTGCAGCAACCCCTACCTACCTACCGCGGGATGAGGACAAGGTCCTACATTATACATGTTCGCCGGTACTCGGAGGGTGTCATAACAGCCACACGACCACTATACCCCGGGTACTCTACTGCTGCAGATCATATCATACGTACCTGGCACGTACAAGTAGCAGCTGTGTTTTTTTACTTGACGTTTATTACAATACCACGGGTAGCAAGCGATGTACGTACGAGTACGTACGTAGCGGTTATTATTTTGGAGATGTTTCTACTTCCAGCAAGTGTGTGATACAGCAAGAAACCGAGAAGAAAATTCTAGTAAAATTGGTAAAAAATAGTAAACTAATGTTGTACCGGTAGATAGCAGCGCAGGAGCGCACCTGAAACCAGCAGCAGATCGCTACCAGCGTGATGCATGGAGATGCTACCCCAGGAGCAGATGTCGCCAGGCGTCGTCCTTCCCGAGAAACTCAGCTTGTGCACCAGTGTAGCAGCCTTGCTCCACTCCCTCTCGCGTACAGCTCCTCCCGGGGTAGTGAGGTGCTCGCCGTTTGCCGCCACTGGGTCTGACCATACATTGCCAGCGTGGAGGTTGATCGACTCCGACATGAGGTCATCCAGCAACTGGCCGATGAACGCTTCAGCTTGACGAGACGAGTGTGCCGGCAGCGTGCCCGGCGACAACTCCACGTCGAGGCCTTGCACGCTGCTCATGCGCATCGACTGCCCATGGGTCGTGGTTAGTCTGTCCGGGCTCCGGCTCGCCTGGTCGCGACTAGCACCATGCTCCAGAACACCAGGAGCAGTCTTCAGCGCGGATGGAAATGGCGAGATGCTGGTGAGGCCGAATCGAGGGTTGTTCGACAACGCCCGAGCTTCGGCATGCGATGCTGTCACGAAAAAGCAAGCAGCCCCGTGAGTACTTGAGTGAGATACAGGCCGCACGGCCTCGAGCGATAGAAACTGCCCCAGCTGAAAGACGGTCTCGCGACCGCGGCTATACTCAGTGCAGACCAGGTGCGGCGCGCGTGCGTTGTCTTGGCTGGTTCGGAGTCTCTCTCCAGTCCATTGCGCCGTCGCTTCGAACCCCTTTGCATGACTGTCGAAGGAATCCTGTGCCGTCGTCAAGAGAGAACGTTCCACGACGCTCAGCGAAGGATAGGGCAAGCTGTTCGCAGAACCCCGCATCGGCGAGGCCGCCAAGGCAAAGAAGAGCGTCCTCGTGGTGGTGCGGTGCCCATGAGACATGTTCCTCAAGAAGATCAGGGTGGGAGGTGCTCGCCCTGCTGACAATCCAAGCTACGACACAAGGGACTGCTGTGCTGTTGTTGCGTTATGGGGCGCATGTACGACTCGCCAGTGCTGCTCGGTGTCTAGTATTTTTGCAAACGACACGAAGGGCGTTCGAAAAGTATTTTTCTAAATCATCCCGCGATCACGGCAGTGCTTCGATTGTTTTTCCATTCTGATGATTTTAGATAGGTGTCAAGTAGGTGTTGAAAACAATATTTTCCGGGACGCCCTGAACGACACAACAAGGACGCATCCCACCGAATGGCCCGTGATCGCAAAACAGCTAGTATTTCCCACGGCCTGTGTTCTCATTTGTATCGCAATCGAATGAGTATTATTCGCGTTGCCTACAAGTAGTCTCCAGTCTTGAAAAAAAATGCAAGTCTTAGTTGTCTGGCATTTTCCCTGCGGACTCAGGGGTAGTTCCTCGTTGTTGTGTTCAATGTTGCACAGTTGCTTCAAGTATATTCGATACTCCTTCCTACATCATTTTGGAGTGTTTTAGGAGTCATCAACGTCGAAAATCATGCTACACATTGTTGGATGGCAAGAATAACACTACTAACATATCCGCGGACTTTTCTTTGGGTTCCTACGTTCCTACCGTCCCCACGACACTCTGTGGGGATTCCCGTGGAAGACCGTGGGAATTTGATATATTTGGCGTGGGTTCCTATCCGGGTTCCAGGCGTTCCCACGGGAGTCCGAGGGGATTCCCGCGGGAACCCGCGGAATACCGTACAAACTGTATATAATTGCCTTGGGCTCCTACGGGTTCCCGACATTCGCACGGGAGTCCGTGGGGAATCCTACGGGAAACCGCAGAACAACCCGTGGGAATATAAATGTATTACCGTGGGTTACTGTAGCTTCCTACCGTTCCCGCGGGAGTCGATGGGGATTGCCACGGGGAATAACGGAACACCGTGTGGATTTTTTGTATGATTCCCGTGGATTCCCGTGAGTTACCGTCGTTAGTACCGGGAGTCCGTGAGGATTCTCATGGAATCCCGTGGCCTTCTCGTGGGCTCCCGTGGGAACGATTGGGAATACCCACGTTATATGCCGCTAGACACCGTGGGATATACCCGTATTATGACGCCCCCTGGGTTCCCGTGGAATGCCCAACGGGCCCCTATGGGAAACCTGAGGGTATACCGTGGTTTCCCATGGAGGATGTGCACCATAATGCACCCGACGGGTGTCACCATGTATCCTCCGTAAAGAGAATGTAGGAAACGCGCGACAGATGGTTCGTGCGCGCCTCGCAAATAAGCTGAGAGTATCGACCGATCGGGAGAATACACACCTGATGCATTTTGAGTGTCTACAGAAACACTCGTACGTATCCAAGGGTGCACAAAAACAAAACCCCGAGAACAACAGAACACTATACCCCCCCCTCAGCCGGCCTCAAGTGCAAAAACAAACATGCTCAAATTAAACACTCGTTTCGAATCCATATCATCAACGTCGAAATGAGTACTAAACACACTCATTTCGAAGCCGTATTGAGGTCAGTCAGTTGATTGGCAAGACGCGTTGTCGAAACGATACGCCTGGGCCGTACGTGTGTTGTTTGTGTGTGTTTTTCATGGATAACTCGTTAGGTCATATACTTGATGGCCGTTGCAGCCTGAATATATACCGCAATTCACCATGGCGCCAACAGCAGCAGCAGTAGTAACAACTCTTGCGCCGGGATTCTCCCCTCTTGAATCGGGATGTTTCGGGGGCGGGCACAACCGAGACGGGGGTGTCTGTGTGCGTGTGTCCGCCCGGTTGCTCGAAAGGTGGGAGTAGTGTTGGTAGGCAACTAAAACTAAATAAAGGGGTTGCTTTGACTATTTGATGATTGCTTATTATGTGGTTAAAAGGTTGTGCTCAACTTAGTTGCATATATTTCGTTTGTATGGCGTTTAGTGTGTTTATACTTAAACCTACATATAAATAATATACCAGTTATTCCAGTATCGCCATACTAGAACCCATACAAATATGTCGACACTAAAACACATACACTTTTTTGTATAGAGTTTACTAAGGGCATTCTAAAACCCATACACTTATTCTGTATGGCGTTTAGTATACTATGTTCAACTCCATATATGCTCAAATAAGCAAATAAAGCACGATATGGTTGCTTTGATTATGCTTATAAAAAGAAAGACAAAAATACTCGATTGAGCATGCTGATTTTAGTTGCTTACCAACACTAAAGGTGGGAAGCGCTCGTCGTGCGTTTTGCGTCGCGCCCATTCTCGCCGCGTTTCCGCCGGTTTTAAGAAACAGTCTCGCCGAGTTTTGGTTCGAACGTACCGCAGTTCCTAAGATCCTGCGACCTCTAGTTTCCAAAGCAGCAGAGGCTCGCAGGTGCACTGAGCTCGAGCCACCTGCATCACCTTACGTTATATATGGGCTTTTGTACGGGCTGCTATATTTGGATCAGGTTGCATCAGGCAAATTTATCAGGCAAAAAGCAGCTTTTGTTCGCATGCACAGACTATACTCAAAACTCCATAACAGACCTATTAATAGAAGACTTGCCGCTCTGAATGATGGAGTAACTCTATGCCCAGTCAAGTCAAGTATAATAGTTTCGTCCCCAGTCCCCAGTCTAAGATCAAATCACTTGTTGTGTATAGGAATTAGTGTTGAGTCGTGGTTTATATAGGATTTACTGCAGTGAAGGTGAGAAATACCACCCCCCCCCCCCGTCCCCTTCAGCAGGCCAGAAATACAAAATTTGTAGTGTGGGTCTCGGGATTTTTTTCTTAGTGCGCCCTTGACGTATCAAGTAGTTACTGGCGTACCACTCTGTGGGCGTAAATATAAGGATCATTTAGTCTTCATATTAATATATAAACAGTCCTTATATTTACGCCCAGAGTGGTACGAGGTATGTGATGAGTGGAAACAACAACAACAACAACAACACAGCAGTCATGTACGTATCCTGTCGATCCCGACTTCGCCTGTTGCCGGTGTATAGAGTGGAGGCCTCATTTTAGCTCGATCTCGTCTATTATCTATCGCACGTACATACTGTAGTTCGGGATCCCACACTCCGCCAAACACATCTGTCCGACATGCAACCCATACAAAAAATAAACCATCTACGAGTACGTACGTACTTATCCCACATAATACTTCAGTATTGTATGTGGTACCGCACGGTATTGGGACCAATCTCGGAATTGCTTGGGCCGCTGGGACCCCTGCTGCTGTATTGGACAGAGTAGGGTGCGAGAGACCTGCAGTGCGCCAGCCTGGAGATATGCCACGGCGAAAGTACACGCGGTACTTGATGTACATGCCAGTACCACATGCTCGTATACACGATCCTACAGCGGCACTCGTACAACAGGTACGTACTGCTGCTGCCGCACACTACAACGAATATTTTCCAACCTCAGGAACGTTTCCAAGAACAAAGAAGTGAGAACAAAGGCCGTGCGGAAAATAGCTCTTTTTTTTCTGCGATCGCGGGCCATTCGGTGGGATGTGTCGTTTGCAAAGATAAAGATATCCATACTCCAAGCACAGCACCACCGGGTCGTGCATGCGCCCCACAACACACAACAACAGCACAGCACAGCAGTCACTGCTGTGTCGTAGATTGGATTGTCAGCAGGGCGAGCACCTCCCACCCTGATCGTCTTGAGGAACATGTCTCATGGGCACCGCACCACCACGAGGACGCTCTTCTTTGCCTTGGCGGCGTCAACTCCATGGGGCTCGGCGAACAGCTTGCCCTATCCTTCGCTGGGTGTCGTGGAACGTTCTCTCTTGACGACGGCACAGGATTCCTTCGACAGTCATGCAAAGGGTTTCGACGCGACTGCGCAATGGACTGGAGAGAGGCTCCGGACCAGCCAAGACAACGCTCGCGCGCCGCACCTGGTCTGCACTGAGTATAGCCGCGGTCGCGAGACCGTCTTTCAGCTGGGGCAGTTTCTATCGCCCGAGGCCGTGCGGCCTGTATCTCACTCAAGTACTCACGGGGCTGCTTGCTTTTTCGTGACAGCATCGCATGCCGAAGCTCGGGCGTTGTCGAACAACCCTCGATTCGGCCTCACCAGCATCTCGCCATTTCCATCCGCGCTGAAGACTGCTCCCGGTGTTCTGGAGCATGGTGCTAGTCGCGACCAGGCGAGCCGGAGCCCGGACAGACTAACCACGACCCATGGGCAGTCGATGCGCATGAGCAGCGTGCAAGGCCTCGACGTGGAGTTGTCGCCGGGCACGCTGCCGGCACACTCGTCTCGTCAAGCTGAAGCGTTCATCGGCCAGTTGCTGGATGGCCTCATGTCGGAGACGATCAACCTCCACGCTGGCAACGTATGGTCAGACCCAGTGGCGGCAAACGGCGAGCACCTCACTACCCCGGCAGGAGCTGTACGCGAGAGGGAGTGGAGCAAGGCTGCTACACTGGTGCACAAGCTGAGTTTCTCGGGAAGGATGACGCCTGGCGACATCTGCTCCTGGGGTAGCATCTCAATGCATCACGCTGGTAGCGATCTGCTGTTGGTTTCAGGTGCGCTCCTGCGCTGCTATCTACCGGTACATATTTTACTCGCATTTTTTTTCGGTTTCTTGCTGTATCACACACTTGCTGGAAGTTTTACATCTCCCAAAAACAAAAACAAAAAATGACTTCGTACCGAATTTCCAAAAAATACAGCTACGACGTACTTGTAGTACGTCAAGTAAAAAACACACAGCTGCTATTCGTACGTGCAAGGTACGTATGATCTGTAGCAGTAGAGTACCCGGGGTATACAGCAGCAGTACCACATCATGGGTGCTACTGTACTACTGCTGGCCGATATTTCGTTCGTTTTTTTCCACGTACTCCATCGGTCGAACGCACAGCAGTATACTGTCTGTACTGTAGTACTACAGTACGACATGCCCGGATATCAGTAAGATCACAACAAACAGCAGTACCTCGGGGGGGGGAGAACGAGTGGCTACTCGTACGATATCACACAGTACAGAAACACCCAACGAAACAACGTCCCGAAATACTTTCTGCCGCTGCTGCTGTGCCCTAACCTAGACGAGTACACTGCAATCGTACACCGAGGATGCACAGATACTGTTATTATACCCGTAACAACCATTCCACAGATCGGACAGACAACGATCTGGTGTGCTGTACGTACTCTACTCGTACTCGTACAGTAGATCCTGCCCTTGCTGTACAAGATGACCGGCAAGGGTAAGACTCAAGCTCCCCTGTGACATTGTTCGCGCCCTTTGCCGTGTGTCTTCCGGCGCCATCAAGTTGTTGGTCTTTTGGTCCCCCCAAGACAGACCCCTCCGGTCCTAACCGCGACCGACGGGGGCTGCCACTCGTCGCATATCATACGTCTGTGCCTCCTCCTACATGTACTGTACATTGTCCACGGATCTACATTGTTTGACTTTTTCGTGGCACGTGTCGCGACATGTCGCGACACGCCACGGACGCTGCCGCGGCACGCCGCGGCACGTCGGGTCAGCGGGGTCATGGTTAGGGTTAGGGTTAGGGTTAGGGTTAGGGTTGGCGACACTCGCCGCGACACTCCCCGTAACACTCGCCGCGACACGCCGTCGTATTACACACACAATAATACGATCTGGGATGCAGCATTAGGGCGGATACCATCCGGGTGTACTCATGTGCAGTACTACCAACTGAATCTCAAAATATTAAATTTGGTATAATGACACCGACTGTCGAGAGCGCATATTATAGCGTGGGTAAGCCAAATTCGACGAAAGTCGACGAGGGAAGAAAGTGCTGAAATCTTCTCGCGATAAAAAGCAAGGCAAGAACCGTACGTAGTGGGGGAGGAGGGAGAGGAGCCTACTTTTTGACCGCGGATCTGAGTTACGACGAGGGAGGGAGAAAGACGGAAGTGCGAAGATAGTAAATGGGGTGGGAAAAAAATAAACAAATAAATAAAAAATAGAAAGAACGGTTGATGTACGTAAGGATGACATGTATAATATACCCGAGGGTAGTCTGCAGATACCGTACAACCGTACATAATGCACATGTAGACGGGTTCGATAGTACCCCCGACAGGTAGCCTATCATGATACACGGGCTATGACTATGTATGCGCATCTCTACTACTACGGTCGGTTGTGTTTTCCGAAAAAGCCGGGCCATGCGCACCTCCGTGTCTCGTGCGTAGAATTTTCGACGGCAGACTCTGTCGTTGCAGCTACTGGTACGACATATTTGCAGTCAGTTGTAGGAGTACATCATGCATTTGAAGTTATTTTGAGTTGTACGAGAGTGCAACATACTCGTATACGGGTACAGATAGATACGTCCATATTTCGATCTTCGAACCGGGTCAATTTCGAAACCGATTTGATGATACGCTCGTACGTATGTATATACCACGGGTTCGCCTAAAATAAAAGAAATCGTCATGGGTGATCTTCCGCGGCTCTAAAAACGTATTGCGCGCACATAAATCGCATATTTAGCTTGTGCTGCAAATAGACGTGTAGCATGGACAAGACACAACAAGTAGGCATATACTCAAGGGGTTCATTCGTCCCCGTCCGGGTGGCTTACTGTTGAAATAGCCCGCGGTCGCTTGAACTTGTACGCGTAGTTTGGGATCAATGAGGCCTCTCTCCTGCCATCAGTCGGAGGCTACCACCCAGGGTTATTATCCCCGCGTTGATTCAGCGGTATTCAACGCGGCATATTTAATGGTGCTTGTGCCATTCACAGGGGGGGGGGGGGTGCTCATGTCGTGCATGGCCGAAGTCGTATGACCATAGAGGAGCACGTTGGGTTTTCACCAACCAGGCAGACATTGCTTGCACCAAGCGCAAAGCGCCGTGAGGTATTGGTCGAGTCGCATGGAGGGTGAGCTGCATCCTGCTAAGAACCGCCTCTGAGGCGGACTTGCATATTAACGACAGCTTCAATGAGTTAATTTAATTTCTGGTGTGGCCACTTCCGGAGACAGCAATGGGAGCAATACGTAACTGCCTCGCGGATGCCTTACCATATTAACACTTCGAGATACGATCATTCCCTTTTTGCGGAGCAAAGGTTCTCCACCCCGCACAAATGATCTAACTCGACCGCCAGCTTTGGTGACCGCCAAAAACAAAAAACGATACCCTGGTTGTCTAGCTCACGCAGCGAGAGGCATGTTTTACAGCGTCGTTGCCAACCGACGCCAACCCAAACTATAAATATATCATATAGTTATAGGGGTGGAGGGGTACAATTTAAGGGGGGGGTGAAAGATTGCAAGACGGGGTTGATATATGGCAAAGGGCACCTAAAACTCGGGGGGGGGGGGGATAAGTCGGCGCAGGCACCTCGTCGCATAGAGTGCTTCCTCCGGAAACTTAAGCACTGCAAAACATAACTAACTGGTGTATGTGCGTAGCTGTAGGCCTTCCTCGCCCACAAAGATGGGCGGGCGGGATGGTCTGTTTTCCCTAACCGCTTCCTACTTCGGCATGTTGTCGTAGGGTCGCTGACGATGAAAGTGACCTCGTCTCTCTCTCCCTCTCTCTGTACAACCAGCAGGACTTGTCCCACTCCGGGAACACACCTATTTCACGTCCCGACCTTTCGGTTCCAAGCACATTTTTAGTATAATTTGCGTCGTGGCTTCAACTAGCGCAAATTATCCGGACCAGTGAGACCCCCCCTCTGCTGTGGCATGAGTTAAAGTCCCTACTTGTTGTCGCTTTGCCATTCTCTTCAATACGATTTTTTTTAAAGTATCCTTCGCTCTGGTTTACCTTCGTCCTAATTGTACCCAAACCTCTTAAACGTGACCCCTAGTCGGTCCGGCTTCATTCTTATTTTATGAACGCTGAATACGAACGTTTCAACTGCTCCGGACAGCACCAAGGTGCCCGCTTAAACGAACACCTTTTCGCTTGAACGCTCCACCCCCGCCGTGGCCACGGACGCAGTTACCCTTACGTATCTGCGTGCGACGGTTGCGGACGTTCACCCCGAGTAACCCACAAAAATGGCAATGGCCGTACTGTCCATGGTATGTCTCGCCACGCCTCCCACCCGGATGGTGCGCATCGTGTACCGCTTGTCCGTAATGTATGCCGCCCAGACAAAGGTTAGTGGTTGTGTTCACCGGCGTTATCGCTAGTTCCCCCCGTTCTCCCTGCCCTCTAGAACGCTCGGGAGCAGAGATCCTGACCTCTCGGCGAGTGGAAATTGCATTGATTCCACCGCCTGTCGGTGCTCGACCACGGCCGCGACTGCGCGAAATTCGCAGCAGTCTAGGTCCTTCATTACCTCAACCCATTGGTGTGGATTTCGTAACGTCTTCCCGGAATATAAATTAGAACTGAACTCGTGGCTAACCGTCGTATGGTACTCCGGTGACGCGACCACTACCGACAGCTGCTCGGATTTACCCTTCATTGCCCGGAAAACCATGCAGAAGATGGCGACGTCCCGAGTTGTTAGATCCCTTCTGCCGATTGTTCTTTATTTCTCCCCTCCCATTTATTATGTTCGCCCTTCCTTTCTCTCTCCTTCCTGGTGGTAACTCAGATCCAGGGTCACAAAGTAGGCGCCTCTCCCTCCTCCCCCACTACGGTTCGTGCCTTGCATTTTTATCGCGAGAAGACTCCATTCAGCCCTTTCTTCCCTCGTCGACTCTCTTCGAATTATGCCAACCCACGCTACTATTAATAGGCGCTCTCAGCAGTTAATTCCGTTTTTGTTTTAGCTTTGCAAATAAACTCGAACGTCCGACCCACCTGGGGTTTGAACTCCGTAATTCAACTCTTAAAAGCGTTCAAGGGTACACCACTAGACCATCGGGGCGACCGATATGGGCGGCATCCGTTCGCTTCGGCGCATGCCTCCCACGAGATCACGGAGCTTACCTGCCATCAATGGAGGTGCTTGCATCGCCCCAAGGCCTATTCGCCACTTTCCCCCCTGCATCGATGATAGGCAACCCCTCTATGGGACTCGCTACCGGGTTGCCCCGTTCTTCGACGCAGTCCTCGAGTCGTGCAACCTCTTAGGACTGTTCCATCATGGCATATTTAAACTTTGACGCGTGCCCTCTGTCTAGAGATTATGAGGCGTACCCCTTCTTTCCGCGGGCCCGCCGGGCCGACTCTGTGTGAGTATTTCCTGGCCCCTACCGACGGGCAGCTATCATAACGATGTGCACTAGTGTCGCGCTTTTACCGTGTGAGTCTAGCAAACAAAACCACTCGAAGATGTCTGCTGTACGTCGGTCGCGGTCTGCCTATTACCCCCTTTAGTTTTTCGTTCACGCCCGAACAAACCCGTCAAACTTATCGGCTAGTACTTTTTTTCCCGCTTGCGGCCGGCCGTGCCTGCCAACAACGCCAGTTCTTCGTCGGTGCGCTCGCTGAGCTTGCTGAATACGATGCCGATCTCCACGGAGTTCCATGCGGATCTCGCGCAAGATGCCGTGGGGTCCATTGGGCTCGCGCGGTAGAAATCCCTCGAAATCCCGTATGATGCAACCCATCATCATGGGTTCCAGCGGGATCAAAAATCTCTTCCAAACACTGTTGTTGTTGTTGTTTAAATCTGTATAACCAGATCCCCAAGTGAACTCCCATGGATTACTTTCACGGCCCAGATCCCATCCAAAACAGCGCAATGCTTCACATTGTATTATCCACCTGGTCCCGGATGCGTGCTATGATAGAGGCATGCCGTTTTTTTTTGCTGAGGCGTTTTCTGAACCACGGGGTTCCTTAACCCAAACTCGACGGAAATTATTTCTTGCGTTGCAATATTTTATTTTTACAACTACTGTAGGCCATGGGAAGGTCGTGGGAAAATTCGTCGGGTCGCACATTGTCTTATGTTTTATGAGATATTCGCGAAAAGGTGTTGATGCAAAACTGAAACGCATGCATACGCATACGTTTGTACTGTAGATCGTATTGCATTGGTATTATTTATATTTATACGACATAAAAAACGCTCCGGCCGTATCGAAAGAGGTCGAAAGATAAATGCAGCGATACTGTACCTTGCCCGTTTGCCATCATTTTCCAGCGGTATTCGTATTTCCGTGGTCCAACGGTGTTGTTGTTCCTTGTAGTTGACCAGTGTGCGTAGCTTACAAAACAAATACCGGGTTCCCCTTATTTGACCTCAAATAGGCTTGGACCACCTTCTGTACGTGGAAAACGAGGATGCGTGGAGCAGCGAGGAGGACACCGAGTTGCGGATGGCATGCTTCATGGGTCTTGTGTCGTTCCTGTCGGGGAGGATTGAAGTCTTGCGAATCGCGCCGAGGCACTCAAAGCACCTGCACAACGCAGCCGCACGAGCGATGATACAGAGTGCCACGGTGACGGACACTCCGTTATCGGACGCAGGCTTGGATGGCACGGGCGAGGTCATCCAGGTGCGTCAGGGGGGCTGCGATTCAGTCTCACATGTCCCATCCCCTACTGCTAAACATGACACCAATACATGCCGCTAGAGGGCAACGTTCAATCCCCACATCTAAGCTGATAATATGAGGTCTCGCATTTGTGAAACGCCCGAAATGAACATTCAAACACAACGCCCCGGTAGAGTAGTGGTCAGCTTCAAAGACTACTACCATTGGTACCCAAGATCGAATCCCACCGGGGTGAGAGATTTTGTCATTATTTGAAAAAAATAAAAAGGAACCAATTAATTGCTGAGAGCGCCTCCGTGTCGTGGGTAGGCGGAATCCGACGCAAGCCGACGAGGGAAGAAAGTGCTGAAATATTATCGCGATAAAAATGCAAGGCAAGAACCGTAGTGGGGGAGGAGGGAGAAGAGCCTACTTTGTGACCCCGGATTTGAGTTACGACTAGGAAGGAGAGAGAAAGTAAGGGCGAAGATAATAAATGGGATGGAAAAAACAAAACAAAAAAACGTAATGCTATCGTTGCGTCGCTCCGCCGCCTAATCGGACTGGAAGGCAAAAACCGTCGGGTCTCAGCTGAATCGAATGTTTACCTGATACGAGCTAAACTCGCATACCCCCCCCCCCCCCCCTATGATATATTTATAGGTTGGGTTGGCGTCGGTTGGCAACGACGCTGTAAAACACGCCACTCGCTGCGTGAGCTAGACAACCAGGGTGCCGTTTTTTTTTGTTATTTTTTTTGGCGGTCACCAAAGCTGGCGGTCGAGTAGATCATTTGCGCGGGGTGGAGAACCTTTGTTCCGCACAAGGGGAATGGTCGTATCACGTAGTGTTAATATGGTAAGGCGTCCGCGAGGCAGTTACATAGTAAAACCCATCGCTGTCTCCGGAAGTGGCCACACCAGAAATTAAATTAACTCATTGAAGCTGTCGTCCATATGCAAGTCCGCCTCAGAGGCGGTTCTTAGCAGGATGCAGCTCACCCTCCATGCGACTCGCCCAATACCTCACGGCGTTTCGCGCTTGGTGCAAGCAATGTCTGCCTGGTTGGTGAAAACCCAACGCGCTCCGTCCCGGCATTGTAGGGATGCGAGGGTCTATGGTCATATGACTACGGCCGTGCACAACATGAGTACACCCCCCCCCCCCCCCCCCCCACAGAGTTCACGACACAGGCTGGACGAGACCGTCGTGCTTTTTCATCGACGATGACGGGGAGGAAGTGCCGCATGGACACTACTACGAGGAGCTGGCCTTGCGGGTATCTTTGACAAGCGACGCCCCCACCGCGTCGCCCATCACTTCGGCGATATTCGCCCTAACCCCGGCGCCTACGGCGAGCCCCCCTACTGCCGACGATCCCCTCTCGACCCCTTCACCTACCCCATCTCCCACAACAGAAACCTTTAACGTGTTTGAGGGCGGAGACTTTTCGAGTTATCCCGAGCGCCGCAAGGTGAGCGCGTGCGACCCCCGGCTTCCGGTACGGCCGGGATTTTGTTGGTGGTCGTCCCCATCTTTCCGTCTGGCAGGCGGCCGTAGGGGCTTATATCATGCTGGTCGAGTTCCCGGTTGGTGGTGATTGATGTAAACAGTAGTATTGTTCCAGGAGTGCTTCGCCTCTCCGTGACCAGCAGGGGTGTGATTGCTGTATTTTGCGCCACGCACGGGGCCGAGTGTCAAGCGCCGACAGCGATGCCTTCGCGAGGATTCAGGCCGTTGCGCTTCAAAATTACGTTGGCCGTTCTAGTGCTGTTTTCTGAATCGGCTTGTTTTGTTTTTCGCGGTCGATTATGGTTTCACCTTGGACATTTAGCTATCAAGAGCTCAAAAAGGCAACTTCATACTGTTAATACTTGTATTGCTCTTGCTATTGATGGAGGCGTTTTTCAGCCCGAGGCTGGGACGGTAATTTTGCTTCAGGGGCGCTACCTGTTTACCTATAATGCACAGCATAGACCCGGGCTCGAATCAGGGGAAAAGAGCGTTAGCACTTTCGTCACCCCTCTCCGATATGTATAGCCGACGTATCATGTCTCAGATATACGTAGAACCTTCTCACGAAATCATTCCTCCCACCAATGTGGCCTCTTGCCCTGCATGTTATCCAATTCAGGTGATCCAGTATATCGATATGATCAAGGCAGATTCGATCGCCGGGCTCGGGCATGTTTCTACCAGTGAAGGGGGCGTGTTCTACGACATCTCGACGGGTGGTTTCCAGGGAGACGACGTGGAAGGGCACGGTACCCACACCGCAGGGTCGGCGCTGGGGGCAACGGTCAACACCCCCGCCGAAACGGCGACATGCAGCGGAACGAAGGACCCGGGTTGTGTGGGAGGGTGCATCGACGCCGATCGCACGAGTTGGGGCGACGACCTATTGTCGTTGACGCTGGAGTACGCCAGTTTCGGCGCGGATGTCGACCGTATCTGCCCCATGCACGGATGCGACGAAGATACTGTGCAGTGGTGCCTAAGCGATGACGTCGGCGAGACCCTAACCGACAACGGCGGCATGGCCCGAGGGGCAAAGCTCGCGTTCTTTGACGTCTTTGCCAACGACGAGATCGATTTGATGGATTACGTTGGCAACGGTTTGTGGCAGCCCTGCCTGGAGGCTGGCTGCAAGGTGCACTCAAGCTCGTGGGGTGGGCCGGGTGTGTGTCTCCAGACCGCGCACGACATTCTGTACGATGATTTCATGTACAAGGTAAGCTACGGTATAAACACACCGAGGCCCTATATATACCTCTGTTGTACCGGTGGTCCTCCACAGCTTTTTTGCACCGCGAAGGATCAAGTAAAACATTATTGGGACTTGTGCCATAGTAGTAGAGGTAGCGCTTTTGGGCCGAAATTGTTTCTAAATGACCGGTCTCATGTTAACCCAAAATCAGCGGAATTTCTTTATTTTGTGTCAATACATGTTTCGTTTGCATACTTGGAGGAACTATGGCATCGTTCATCGTCTAACGCTTTTCTTTCCCTCGAAAACCACTTGTTTTGTGACTTGCTAGTACTGTAGTGTAAAGCTCGAGTGAAGAGCCTCATTAAAAANTTTTTAATGAGGCTCTTCACTCGAGCTTTACACTACAGTACTAGCAAGTCACAAAACAAGTGGTTTTCGAGGGAAAGAAAAGCGTTAGACGATGAACGATGCCATAGTTCCTCCAAGTATGCAAACGAAACATGTATTGACACAAAATAAAGAAATTCCGCTGATTTTGGGTTAACATGAGACCGGTCATTTAGAAACAATTTCGGCCCAAAAGCGCTACCTCTACTACTATGGCACAAGTCCCAATAATGTTTTACTTGATCCTTCGCGGTGCAAAAAAGCTGTGGAGGACCACCGGTACAACAGAGGTATATATAGGGCCTCGGTGTGTTTATACCGTAGCTTACCTTGTACATGAAATCATCGTACAGAATGTCGTGCGCGGTCTGGAGACACACACCCGGCCCACCCCACGAGCTTGAGTGCACCTTGCAGCCAGCCTCCAGGCAGGGCTGCCACAAACCGTTGCCAACGTAATCCATCAAATCGATCTCGTCGTTGGCAAAGACGTCAAAGAACGCGAGCTTTGCCCCTCGGGCCATGCCGCCGTTGTCGGTTAGGGTCTCGCCGACGTCATCGCTTAGGCACCACTGCACAGTATCTTCGTCGCATCCGTGCATGGGGCAGATACGGTCGACATCCGCGCCGAAACTGGCGTACTCCAGCGTCAACGACAATAGGTCGTCGCCCCAACTCGTGCGATCGGCGTCGATGCACCCTCCCACACAACCCGGGTCCTTCGTTCCGCTGCATGTCGCCGTTTCGGCGGGGGTGTTGACCGTTGCCCCCAGCGCCGACCCTGCGGTGTGGGTACCGTGCCCTTCCACGTCGTCTCCCTGGAAACCACCCGTCGAGATGTCGTAGAACACGCCCCCTTCACTGGTAGAAACATGCCCGAGCCCGGCGATCGAATCTGCCTTGATCATATCGATATACTGGATCACCTGAATTGGATAACATGCAGGGCAAGAGGCCACATTGGTGGGAGGAATGATTTCGTGAGAAGGTTCTACGTATATCTGAGACATGATACGTCGGCTATACATATCGGAGAGGGGTGACGAAAGTGCTAACGCTCTTTTCCCCTGATTCGAGCCCGGGTCTATGCTGTGCATTATAGGTAAACAGGTAGCGCCCCTGAAGCAAAATTACCGTCCCAGCCTCGGGCTGAAAAACGCCTCCATCAATAGCAAGAGCAATACAAGTATTAACAGTATGAAGTTGCCTTTTTGAGCTCTTGATAGCTAAATGTCCAAGGTGAAACCATAATCGACCGCGAAAAACAAAACAAGCCGATTCAGAAAACAGCACTAGAACGGCCAACGTAATTTTGAAGCGCAACGGCCTGAATCCTCGCGAAGGCATCGCTGTCGGCGCTTGACACTCGGCCCCGTGCGTGGCGCAAAATACAGCAATCACACCCCTGCTGGTCACGGAGAGGCGAAGCACTCCTGGAACAATACTACTGTTTACATCAATCACCACCAACCGGGAACTCGACCAGCATGATATAAGCCCCTACGGCCGCCTGCCAGACGGAAAGATGGGGACGACCACCAACAAAATCCCGGCCGTACCGGAAGCCGGGGGTCGCACGCGCTCACCTTGCGGCGCTCGGGATAACTCGAAAAGTCTCCGCCCTCAAACACGTTAAAGGTTTCTGTTGTGGGAGATGGGGTAGGTGAAGGGGTCGAGAGGGGATCGTCGGCAGTAGGGGGGCTCGCCGTAGGCGCCGGGGTTAGGGCGAATATCGCCGAAGTGATGGGCGACGCGGTGGGGGCGTCGCTTGTCAAAGATACCCGCAAGGCCAGCTCCTCGTAGTAGTGTCCATGCGGCACTTCCTCCCCGTCATCGTCGATGAAAAAGCACGACGGTCTCGTCCAGCCCTGTGTCCGTGAACTCTGTGGGGGGGGGGGGGGGGGGGGGTGTACTCATGTTGTGCACGGCCGTAGTCATATGACCATAGACCCTCGCATCCCTACAATGCCGGGACGGAGCGCATTGGGTTTTCACCAACCAGGCAGACATTGCTTGCACCAAGCGCGAAACGCCGTGAGGTATTGGGCGAGTCGCATGGAGGGTGAGCTGCATCCTGCTAAGAACCGCCTCTGAGGCGGACTTGCATATGGACGACAGCTTCAATGAGTTAATTTAATTTCTGGTGTGGCCACTTCCGGAGACAGCAATGGGTTTTACTATGTAACTGCCTCGCGGACGCCTTACCATATTAACACTACGTGATACGACCATTCCCCTTGTGCGGAAAAAGGTTCTCCACCCCGCACAAATGATCTACTCGACCGCCAGCTTTGGTGACCGCCAAAAAAAATAAAAAAAAAAACGGCACCCTGGTTGTCTAGCTCACGCAGCGAGTGGCGTGTTTTACAGCGTCGTTGCCAACCGACGCCAACCCAACCTATAAATATATCATAAGGAGAACACAGAGTTGCGGATGGCGTGCTTCATGGGTCTTGTGTCGTTCCTGTCGGGGAGGATTGAAGTCTTGCGAATCGCGCCGAGGCACTCAAAGCACCTGCACAACGCAGCCGCACGAGCGATGATACAGAGTGCCACGGTGACGGACACTCCGTTATCGGACGCAGGCTTAGACGGCACGGGCGAGGTCATCCAGGTGCGTCAGGGGGGCTGCGATTCAGTTTTGACATGTTCCATCCCCTACTGCTAAACATGGCACCAATACACGACGCTAGAGGGCAACTTTTAATCTCCACATCCAAGCTGGCAAGGTGGGGTCGCATTATTAGCCAAACTAGACTGAAATGAATACATATACAAACACAACGTAATGAAACCGTTGCATCGCTCCGCCGCCTAATCGGGCTGGAAGGCTAAAACCCATTGGGTCTCAGCTGAATCGAATGTTACCTTGATACGACCTAGAAACTCGCATACCCCCCCCCACCAGGTCACGGACACAGGGCTGGACGAGACGTCGTGCTTTTTCATCGACGATGACGGGGAGGAAGTGCCGCATGGACACTACTACGAGGAGCTGGCCTTGCGG
Organism: Saccharina japonica; assembly: GCA_008828725.1. NCBI lineage: Eukaryota > Phaeophyceae > Laminariales > Laminariaceae > Saccharina > Saccharina japonica. The sequence goes on from MEHQ01004057.1 coordinate 491,788, forward strand.
GTATCTTTGACAAGCGACGCCCCCACCGCGTCGCCCATCACTTCGGCGATATTCGCCCTAACCCCGGCGCCTACGGCGAGCCCCCCTACTGCCGACGATCCCCTCTCGACCCCTTCACCTACCCCATCTCCCACAACAGAAACCTTTAACGTGTTTGAGGGCGGAGACTTTTCGAGTTATCCCGAGCGCCGCAAGGTGAGCGCGTGCGACCCCCGGCTTCCGGTACGGCCGGGATTTTGTTGGTGGTCGTCCCCATCTTTCCGTCTGGCAGGCGGCCGTAGGGGCTTATATCATGCTGGTCGAGTTCCCGGTTGGTGGTGATTGATGTAAACAGTAGTATTGTTCCAGGAGTGCTTCGCCTCTCCGTGACCAGCAGGGGTGTGATTGCTGTATTTTGCGCCACGCACGGGGCCGAGTGTCAAGCGCCGACAGCGATGCCTTCGCGAGGATTCAGGCCGTTGCGCTTCAAAATTACGTTGGCCGTTCTAGTGCTGTTTTCTGAATCGGCTTGTTTTGTTTTTCGCGGTCGATTATGGTTTCACCTTGGACATTTAGCTATCAAGAGCTCAAAAAGGCAACTTCATACTGTTAATACTTGTATTGCTCTTGCTATTGATGGAGGCGTTTTTCAGCCCGAGGCTGGGACGGTAATTTTGCTTCAGGGGCGCTACCTGTTTACCTATAATGCACAGCATAGACCCGGGCTCGAATCAGGGGAAAAGAGCGTTAGCACTTTCGTCACCCCTCTCCGATATGTATAGCCGACGTATCATGTCTCAGATATACGTAGAACCTTCTCACGAAATCATTCCTCCCACCAATGTGGCCTCTTGCCCTGCATGTTATCCAATTCAGGTGATCCAGTATATCGATATGATCAAGGCAGATTCGATCGCCGGGCTCGGGCATGTTTCTACCAGTGAAGGGGGCGTGTTCTACGACATCTCGACGGGTGGTTTCCAGGGAGACGACGTGGAAGGGCACGGTACCCACACCGCAGGGTCGGCGCTGGGGGCAACGGTCAACACCCCCGCCGAAACGGCGACATGCAGCGGAACGAAGGACCCGGGTTGTGTGGGAGGGTGCATCGACGCCGATCGCACGAGTTGGGGCGACGACCTATTGTCGTTGACGCTGGAGTACGCCAGTTTCGGCGCGGATGTCGACCGTATCTGCCCCATGCACGGATGCGACGAAGATACTGTGCAGTGGTGCCTAAGCGATGACGTCGGCGAGACCCTAACCGACAACGGCGGCATGGCCCGAGGGGCAAAGCTCGCGTTCTTTGACGTCTTTGCCAACGACGAGATCGATTTGATGGATTACGTTGGCAACGGTTTGTGGCAGCCCTGCCTGGAGGCTGGCTGCAAGGTGCACTCAAGCTCGTGGGGTGGGCCGGGTGTGTGTCTCCAGACCGCGCACGACATTCTGTACGATGATTTCATGTACAAGGTAAGCTACGGTATAAACACACCGAGGCCCTATATATACCTCTGTTGTACCGGTGGTCCTCCACAGCTTTTTTGCACCGCGAAGGATCAAGTAAAACATTATTGGGACTTGTGCCATAGTAGTAGAGGTAGCGCTTTTGGGCCGAAATTGTTTCTAAATGACCGGTCTCATGTTAACCCAAAATCAGCGGAATTTCTTTATTTTGTGTCAATACATGTTTCGTTTGCATACTTGGAGGAACTATGGCATCGTTCATCGTCTAACGCTTTTCTTTCCCTCGAAAACCACTTGTTTTGTGACTTGCTAGTACTGTAGTGTAAAGCTCGAGTGAAGAGCCTCATTAAAAACATGGTACACCCCTCTACCGTAGCGTTCGTCCTTGCCTCCTTGCTTTCGATCGAAATTCAAGGGTGACGCCTGCCCACCGGTTACCCTGAAATCGCTCGTACGGTGAAGCAACTACTGTAGTATCGCCTGCTCGGTTGTGGTGGCCTCGATTTCTGCCTGAAAGAAAGATGAACCGAACTCAGAACGCACGTGTCTCGTTCCCTATTCCACACGCTTGGCACTTGCTTCGGACGCAGAACCCCGAGAACCTGTTGATATTTTCGGCTGGCAATGACGGCGACATCGACGACGGTCGCCCATGCACGATCGGCTCTCCAGCTATGGCTAAGAACGTCCTCACCGTCGGAGCCACTGCATCGGGCACAACACGCTTAGGCTCAACTAGCGCGGATGGCGGAGTTGCCGATGGTTCAAATGGATACGCGGACGCAGACACGGTGGCGTTTTTCAGCTCGTACGGTCCTACCAGGGACAACCGCATCAAACCGGATGTCTTGGCTCCGGGTGACGCGGTAAGCTCTCTCGTTCTACTACAAATCCCATTCACCATGCATATTGATGTATCTAAGACAACGCAGTGCCCGGTGCGTTACCCACTCTTGCCAAGTACTGGCAATAATATACTGTACTTCTGTAACAGTACAGTATGAGTACAAGACTGCTGTAGGGCTGGATTAGTAGTAGTAGTAGCAGTAGTAGTAGCAGTAGTAGTAGTAGTAGTAGTAGTAGTAGTAGTAGTAGTAGTAGTAGTAGTAGTAGTAGTAGTAGTAGTAGTAGCAGCAGCAGTAGTACTGTAGCAGAAGTAGTAGTAGTAGTAGTAGTAGCACTGTAGTATAGTAGTACAACCCAGCGGACCTTGCATTACTGTGAAGTAAGCGACTATCATGTGCTCGCGTCTGATCCTGTTTGCTATGGCAGGTATATTCTGCCAGCAGCGACGGCGCGGACACTCATTCCTGCAGACTGGCCGCCTCCCAAGGCACGTCCATGTCATGTCCAATCGTAGCTGGTGCATCGGCTATGGTGAGCACTCATGGTGAACGTGTTGAGATTTTTCAGAACATGCCTCTCTTGGCTGCTTCCATGGCAAGACGGACCCGCTCGAGGCGCACCCGTTACCATCCCGTGGGCGCAAGTTCACTTTTGACTCGGGCTCCTGCGTACTTGTGTTCCTTCGGTACGCTGGTATCACGTATGTGTCCGGGAACTGCTGAGCCCGAACAAATCGCTGGCATCGTACAAAGTTCGCTTCCTGGCTCGCTTGGATTCATATTTTGTTTTCTTCGTTTCTGCCGCTTTTTTTACTCTTTCTTTCCTACGAAGAACGAGGCGATACGATGGCTCCGAGTTTGGCTCTTTTAATGTTCGCTCGATCTTGTGTGAGTATCCCAGGTACGCCAATACTTCGCGGATCCGAGCTTCTACGTTGCTGACGTGACGGCACGAGGTTGGTGCGACGATGACGGGTACCCGTGCGAAGCATTTTCGGCCTCTTCGGCAACGGTAAAGGTAAGCTCATGGCCACAATGTTTGCCACGCTTATCTATGCCAATGAATTCGGGGTCACAAGGAGGACCTTCTTCTTTGCACCAGTTCGCACAAACGTGGTCCAGTAGGCATGGGTTATGACACCGACGCCTGCGCGTATAGAGCTCTAGCCCACCACCACATAACGTTTCCAGATACGGTGCACACTGTCGTTTCATATGGCCCTGCCTGAGCTTTAGGAACCAACAACAACTCACTACTCGATGCTACTGCTTGCTGTGGGCAACGCAATCAATCCATGGTGTCGCTCTTCCTACTCGCTCGCCTGATACGCTTCGTCGTACAGGCCCTGCTCATCAACAGCGCAAACTTACTGGGAGGCAGCTCAGAGCCGGACGGTCGACGCGGCTTCGGGAGGATACACCTGGAGATGGGGATGCCACTGGACGGGGAAGGAAGCCTGGCTCTTTTCGTGGTAGACCACGCTGCCTTGCCCGAACTGGAATCGCAAGAATTTGTTTTCGACGTCGACGCTGACGCTGGCTTAGATTTCCGTGCCACATTATCCTGGATCGACCCCGCTTCCACCTCGTTTGCGGGGGAGCAGTTGGTCCATGACCTGGACCTTGAAGTCGTTTCGCCGAGCGGGAAGACGCACATCATGTGGGCGTCCTTGGGCGAAGTGGACACCAGCAACGTCAACGAGAGGGTGATCATTGCTGCTGCGGACGTGGAAAGCGGGACCTGGACGGTGCGCGTGTCGACAAAGAGCCTTCTGACGGAATCTCAGCGATATTCCCTTGTCGTCAACGGGGCCATCGTCTACTCCTCGTCGGAACCGTTCTACTCTTCCTTGTACTCTTCCGCTCCCACAAGCTCCCCCACCGGCGCCAGTACCGAGGACCCTTCGTCGGCTAGGTCGGTTGCTTCCGCTCCGATGTCCCTGGTGGCTCTTTTGGTCGGTGCTGTGGCGTCGACGATCGCCGCAGCGTGCGCGGTGTGAACACGACCCATGGTTGAAACATGAAGGGGAGTCCTCGGTTGGCCGTGGCAGCGCTGCCTGGTTGTTGTCGTAGACGTATACCGGAGAGTTGCCGGACCGTTTTTGTCGGAGAGAAAATAGACTACACCCGACAATATTTCTTGGGCATGTAGGAGTACATGCGCACTAGCTCCCTTTTTCATCGAAGTGCTTCTTAAACTTCACCACCGAGTTGAGACCGTCGCCCCCCCGAAGGTTTGCCCCGGATTTTAGCGCTTGTAGTTTCTGGTTTTTGCCTCCTCTTCTTTTACCAGAGTACACCAAGCATTTGTTCAGTGAAGGTACAGTTCATTTCTCTTTGATACGGGATTGCTACAGTAGAGTTGTGGTTTCGGTGCCGCTGTCCCGTACTTCGGCTGGTCGCGGACTTGAATGCTTCCCTCCCTCTTGTGCAAGAGGTCCGTTCACCTCCCTTGTTATGAGTCGATAGGTGTAGATGATCTCGACCAGGCTGTGGTCGTGCACCGGCGATCTGCTAGTTGTGTTGCACCCGGGCGATCAAGCTGTGCTTTGTTCGTCCATCGTTTCGTTCTGCCCGTCTTGTGTTCCGAGCGGTTTGTGTTTCGTGGGCTATTAAGTCTGCGTTCAGTTTTACAGTGGGTTTTCAGGAAACTCGATTCGCAACAAAAGGAATTGCCTACTATAATGTTTTGCTAACTTGTCGCAGATGTGGGGCTGGGTTGTAAAGCGCCCCCGTTCGACTTTGTGCCGATACGTGGGTTCCCCTTTGATGTAATTGCGTCAACCATAAATATATTTTTATTCATCGAGCTAAGCCTTCCTTCAGGGCGAGCTACAGGAAAGGGTTGAAGTACGCGTATTTCAGGGAGCGGGAATTGTAAGGTGTATCGTGAGGCAAGAGGATACATGTATCGATGTTCGCACCCCTTCAGCTCCGGCAACTGGACGGGGTAGGCAGTACTGCCAATCAAGGACGTGTGGTTTTGGATGTGTCCAGACATTAGTAGATATTGTTCGTCGCAGTGTGTGTTGTAGGTGGGGACCCACCACACTGAAGTGATGTTTCAATAGTCATAGAAGGATGATGAGAGCAAGAATATGGTCTGATGATAGCAGTAAGAGCGTGTTGGTCTAATAGTACTACCCGGAGCCGTAGCCATGGTCATGGTCGTCGTAGATGTGGTATCATAGAAGTAGTAGAAGTAGTGGTAGCAGTCGTAGGCATGGCCGTAGGGACCGTAGTCGGAATAATCGAAGAAGCGGTGGTGGCGCTCTGGAAGTGCGGTATCAAACTCTCCAAAGCAAAGCGTCTACCAACACACACAACTTAAACATTATGTTGTCAAGCACAGGGCATCGTGGCAATTCTGGCGAAGAAAGCACACCAGACTAAGACATTACCTATCTGGAAATCGCCAATGTGGCCTCCAACGCGTACGTAACTACCCTTCTGGTACCGCCACTATGTTTTAGACTTGTATCCGCCACACGCATCAGCTGTAGTGGGCATAGTTGGCGTGAGTACCGAAGCTGCACCAAAGCCTATAGGCGTACCCGTCTACTGTTGTCGGCTCTTCTGTCGGTTCTTCTGGGGTAGTAGTGTCGTGGCTCTTCGCCTATTCCCCAGTGACACCTGGGATTTTCAAAACGGAAATTCGCCTCGATTTTGTCTATCGTTTTCAACCCTCGTACGTAGTCTGTGTATAGCTTCAGTACATGCACCGGCCCAGCTCGTTTCATTTGCACCCCCTATAGCCTCGGAGCTTGTATCTGTACATCTAAGCTGTTCGCCTGAAACTTACGTGCGTGTTTCAAGCATCGATGCAACCGGTCCTGTACGGAACTTTTCTGATCCTTGGTTCCTATTTTGTTTTGTAGTTCATCAACTCCCTCGTTCCGTTTGAAGACACCCGAGGGCGAACAAAAATAGCAAATCGCCGGTGGCGCATGGGGTTTCTGACACATAACGTTTGTTTTTGTGTACCTGTGAGTCCGATCGAACCACCCAACAGAGTTGAGCCAACAAGGGTTTGATTTTTATCAATCGGTCCCAACGTGGTAGATACGCACCATAACCACCGAGCTAAGGAGTAAGGCTGACTAATATTAATAGCTCATGAGCTATATATGATGCTCCTTATCAAAAATAAAAGTAAAACACACACAATTAATTCTGGGTTCGAATCTACCCATCGCCCCTGTTGGCCTTGTTTCAAGAAAGTGCATAGCTGAAAGCTATGGTTTCTAAAAACAAGAAGAAGAGGCACCACAACTGAATTCCGTGTGCACACGAGCCTCCACCATCGGCACGAGCCGGAGTTCACCGTAACACGCTATGGTTTCTAAAAACAAGAAGAAGAGGCACCACAACTGAATTCCGTGTGCACACGAGCCTCCACCATCGGCACGAGCCGGAGTTCACCGTAACACGGCGGCAGCGTTGAGAAAAGGGGTGTGGCAACCCTTATTGGGCTACAACATCTGAGGTACAGCAGTGCTTTACAGCCAGTCGACCCTGGGTTGTGAGTTCTGTTAGGTAAGCATCATAAAGCGCTGTCGTTTGACGCATGCTACGGCAGAGGTGTACCATGTTGTTTATGAGGCCCCTCTCTCAAGCTCTATACCACCAGTAGTGCGTCACAATAAAAAATAAATTTCGAGGGAAATTAATAATAAACTAAAGAAACACGTCAGCTGTGAATTCTCCCAACCGGTCGATAATCAGCTTTGCTAGCTGCGTGGCGTTCTTCCATGATGTTATTGTTAGGTACATTTTCCTCGCGACTGACTACTGGCCGGCAACTCCCCTGGATGCCCCACCATCGTAGTGCTACACGATGAAAAACCCTATGGTCCAAGTATGCAAACAAAAACCATTTCAACAAAATAATAATGGAATTTTTCGACGATCTTTGGGTTAAGGAGCTCCGTCATTTAGAAACAATTTCAGTCCAGAAGTAAGTGCTACACGATGTCGTCCGGTTTGGGGAACGAACGCCCACCCTATACCAGGATTGGTTATAAGCACCGGTATTCCGGTGCTTCTGGTATACTTAATGTTGCCAAAAACAAGAGCGTACGTATATGCACGAATATTCACACTACTACCATACAATACAATACTATAACATGTTTTAGGTAGGTTGTTCGTGGTAATGGGGGGGGTATAATTAATTAATTTAACGAATGAGGGAGAAGAATATCCAGCCGAGTCGCACAATGCCCGGGCGAAAATGGGTGCTGCATACTACTACTACTGTACTATACAACAACATTGTAGTTGGACACACTACTAGTATATACCATGGATGGGGTATACGCCGTGGGCCAACCCATGGCACCACATGATACACCCAACCAATGATAGGGGCCATGGTGCATCGTTATAATAATGTCAACTCCACGGGAAAAAAAGACCTGTGGTATGTTCTATGGTATATACATGTCGAGGAATGCATGTGTTCCATGGTGTATATATATATGCCCCATCGCATCCCACCGGGCACTCCGTGAGGTTCTGCATGGTGCGCCGTGATGCCTTGGAGGAGATTGGTTCCACGTGGGGCGCCCCACGATGCTCTATTTATTTGCCACGCACTATGCCATTGTATATATATAGCCCATGGTATGTCCCAATGGGGTCCCGTGAGATATTCCTCGTGGAACAATCCATGCGACGAAACCGCTCGCGGGGCATGTCATGGTGTATATTATGTGTTCAACATACAGTAGATAGGGTGTATCATGGGACACCGACCGGATAGGATGTCCCATGGGTTGTTCCATGGGCAAGCCACGAGGTATATGCCCTGGCTTGCCCCGTGGCGTGTCTCAAGGGCCAATCCCATGGAAGATTCGGTGGAACTTACTCGCCCGTTGTACATACCATGAAATACCCCATGGGATATTCCATATGCCCATTGGCTACGCCCTTGCATGTGCCATAATCTTCCACCTGGTACCCGTTGGGGTAATGCCGCGGGAGAGCAACCGTCATGGTCTATCTCGTGGAACACACCATGAAACCACATAAGAGGGATTTAGGTAGGATCCATAGCACCTCCAACCCCATGGTGTAAATGATCTCCTGTATGTATGATGGGTAATACCACGATGTACCATGGGGTCAGTCCCAATGTGGGATACCATGGCACGTCCCATTGTGTTTCCATGAATTATTCAATGCGAGGTTCCGTGACGTGTACCACTGGAGAAACACTCCCATGGTATATACATATTTCATGGGCCCCTGTGTTTGCACCCCGTGGAACACCCACATGGGATGTCCCATTGTGTATCCCCGGGATAGTTGGTTACATGGGGTATCTCATGGTGCACCTCACCATGTATGTGGTGTATGCTATGGTGAATCCCATGGTGTATCCCATATAATATATGGTATGTATGTCCCACGGGGAAATTGGTGCTCCTATTATATATTCTACTGTTTGCCCTAGTTTGCCCAAGTGCCCTACGGTATTTTTGTTCCATAGCCCATACGTAGGGGTCTTCGGTTTGCGCCTCATGGGGTTTCTCATGGTGCATTCCACGGTGCACTTCGTGGAATACCCCACCATGGCGTGTTGCATGGTGAATTCCTATGGACAATTTGTCATGAGAGGTGTTTCCCACATGGCGCGTCCGATGGTGTATCGCATGATGTGTATTCCACTACTGTGTATACCATGGCACAGCCCACGGGACAACTGGTCTCATTTGGTATGCCATATGGGAGGGTATAGTTGGAACCCATGGTCTATCCCATGTGTGCCGCGATGACCCATGGCGCGCCCCGTGGGGTATCCCACGGTGATTCCCATGCCGTCACCCATGGGTCAGTCCGTGGGGATCTCCATGGCGACGCCCCCCGTGGTTTTAACCTTAGCGTATCTCATGGCTTCACACCATGGTTTGCTCCTCGGAGGGTGTCCGTGGTCCCGTGGTTATCGTGGGCCCACACCCTATGGGGCTATCCAAGAAATAAATGTGGATCATCGGCACTACTCGTCAGATAGTCTGGACTTTACAACACCTACATCTTGCCCTCCCCTAAGCACAGTATAGTGAGTGGTAGGCAAGTACCAGGGGTTCCAGGGGTTCCAGGGGTACCAGCATTAATGGCATCGTGTCTGTGTTCGTACGGTGCCGTATACAGGTCGTACCTTTTTTTGGCATAAGTAAGCACAATGTACCTCTTTTTGGATTTTTACAGAAGTAATATACTATAATCTGGTCACAAGACCTGACAGAAAAAAAAACAAGAGTCACAGTTCCCTGTCCCCTGTCCCCCTTGGGACGAGCCTCCTGGTTTAAGTGCAAAACTAGCTGTGCCCATTCCGGATTCCTGCCGCGGGGGAGATGGAAACACCAGACCCATCGTAGGCCTTTGCTCGCCTCGTGGTGCATTTGTCGACACGCCTACAACCATGCTGGCTTGCAGGCGCGTCGGTTGGCGACCTCGCCAAGTGTCGGTCGGAGGTAAGACGTGGGTGGGCAAGCAAGCCGGAGGCATCCAGAAGCAGTCTTCTGCGCCACCACGCTCAGTAATAACTTGCAGGAACAGATCAACAACTCCTGCTGGGGCTGGCCTACAAGTGGAGCAGCTCTCGCTTGCGAGGTTATCGATCGACACCATAGGCAAGAGCAATCATGCCTTCTGCTTGTCCCGCTCCAGCACTTTGCGAGGCTCGGTGAGAGCGGGGAAGCTACGGATGCCTGTCAATACCAACGCCATGTCGAGACGGGCGGGACTGTCGACAAAGGCAACCGCAACAACGCGGTCGTCGAATCCTTCAGCCTGGCAAATAGGGCTTCGGTTTGCGAAGTGGCGTGCTCCGCGAAGGGCGAACAAGGGCGGTGATACTGCAGCTGGTGGAAGCAAAAGGAGGCTTTCGTTTCTTCCTGGAGGGGGCGGCGCTGGAGACACGGCGCTGGTTTACGGGTTGGTCGCGGTGAGCTTTTGGCCACAAACCAAAACGTTGATTGTGCGTTGATTGTGCTACTGTACCTGTGGTACGAGTACGCGGAGCTGGTACGTACCCTCGTAGATGGCACCTGTTGCATACCAGGTACTAGTTTATACGTTTATACATGAGTACATGGGGGACACCTGCTGATAGTGAATCTTCCTGCAAAGTAGCTATGTGCTCGCTCTGGTCGGCTACTAGGTAAGGGGGGCCTGGTACAGCAAGCAGTACATTGTAAGCGACTGAATCAACCTAGAGCCTTCCCAAGCCACAGACTCCCGAGCCGCCGGCCGAACCAACCGACAGTCAGTAGAATCTTACCCCAAGCACACAGCATCCCAGCACTGATAACTGGCGTAGGATTAGGGTTCGGGTCGGGAGGTCAGCTTTAGCCGCCGAGCACAAAACCTCCGTAAAGATTATATCAGCAGGTGCCCACGCCTCACCTGGTAAGTCCCTGGTATACGGCAGTACATATGATATGATATGATATGATATGAGTATGATGGCAAGTCAAACTTCTCAGGCGAATCTACCTCCGAAGGCCAAAGGAGGCCGAAGCATGTGCGAGTACGCGTATAGCAGCAGGAGTAGCACTACTGCTGTACCCTGGTACGGCATGCAGGCAGAACTCTGTGTAAGCTGATAAATGCCGACGTTGATAAATGCAGCAGCAGCAGCAGTAAAGTACTGTAGTAAACAGGAGAAACTAGAGGCGGAGGGAAGGGGATCTCCCGGGCAGGATCCTTGCTTGGTGGCCGCGACCAAACGCGCCCACGTACTTGCAGTCCACGGTGTGTGAGAGAGCTTTTTACCCCAACTTGCCTGTCTTCCGCTTGGCACCCTGATCCCACTCAGACCTGATGCTGAACCCTCCGGACTGACCTTGGGTAACGTGTAAAATTACCCGCCGGCAGCACCCACTGAGAACCCTTATCACCCGCCTTCTCGCGCTTTCCGGACGTGGTCCACCACAACTACAAAAATCGAGGCTTACTTACTTCATCGTGTAAAAAACTGGACGTTTTTGTTTCCCTCACAGCCCGCGGACTGCAGTTAGGGAGACCCGCTGATACCGAAGTTGTCATAATCTGCCGTCGACCGGCGGGATAAGCTTACTCTGTAGTTGAAACCTTCTCGCGCGATACGATTTTGTGCTCAAGACGAGAACGTCGGGAGGCACTTTGATTTCGATACACGTACATGTTTCGAGGGGGGAGGGGCAGATCGGCACCTGAAGTTATGGGAGGCACGAAGGTATTGAGCTGGGGCTGAAGCGAGGAGGAACTTTGGAACAGCAGCAGCATCATCAGCAGCAGCAACAACAGCAGCAGAGCTTGATCGAAACCGACCTCGCGCTTGAAAACAGTACGAGAGCTTCGGACCATTTCCCACCGAAACGTTTATAAGACGCTTCTGGCCTTGGAATACACGGAGGCATACCCTCTCTCTTGCGTTGCCCTGTCGACATTATCCTTGTAGGGTCCCGCATTAGTCTGGAACCACGTCAACACTTCGTTGTTACGAACAGCAGTAACACGCAGGGTTTTTTTTGCACCCTTGTTTTTTGGAGTTTGAAGTTTGATTTGTTTACGATTTTTGCCGTGTGAGCCCGCTAGTGACTATTATTGCAAGGCATTGCGCGCTCTCAATCGACCCCGACTATCATAGGTCTGGCCTGCTATCGCTCAGACGCTAGGAACACTTTATGTACCGAGGCAGTTGTGTAGAGCAAGATAGGTTCAAGGTGGCTCCACTCGTACACATGATCAGCCACAATCCGTAGCCCCGCTACGTCGTCTACGAACTGAACCAGAGTGAATTTTTCATCGGGACGAGTGTCCGCGGCAGAGAGTCGTATAATGGAGAAAACGTATAGTACCTAATGTCTTACACTATAGAAGTATTGATATTGCTGCTGTATATTGTTTTATATTGCTGCTGATATTGCTGCTGTATACATATATATTTTCCCGGTATAGTCGGCCAACGTTCTTGTGCGCGGCGTTGGGCCTTTTGCCGCTGCCAGCACCATCATACAACATCGCGCCTCCATTCGGTGCCCAAACGCGTCCGGCTCGGTGCGTCCGTCGTTGTCGCTCGGAACCAGCCTCTCTCTTACTCAAATAAGAAGCTCCGTCCGTAGAACATTCCGAGGTCCGTTATCTTGTATCTCGAGTTCGGACCGCGGTCTGCTTATCTCCCCCCCCTATACCCATTGCCGTCTCTGGAAGTGACCACAAATTGCAAAAAAAAAAAAAAAAAAAAAACGTTCGACGCTGTCATCCATATATGGAAGAACGTCCGCCTCACAAACGGCTGTTAGTGTACTTCGTATATAGGATGCAACCCACCCTTCATGCGACTCGCAGAACATCGCACGGCGATTCGCGCTTGGTGCAAGCAATGCCTGCCTGGTTCAGTGAAACCCCGGCGTGCTCCGTCCTGCCATTGTAGGGATGCGAGGGTCTGTGGTCATACGACTACGGCCATCCATGACATGAGTACCCCCCCCCCCCCCCCCCC
>MEHQ01004057.1:511279-527627 GCA_008828725.1 Saccharina japonica
CCCCCCCCCCCCCCTCCCCGCCGCGGCATCTGCAGCCAAGTTGTCCTCGTAGTAGTTCCCATTCAGACAGGCATCGCAGGCGCGCTTTACCTCGGGGCCACGCTCTTCCAGGTGGTCACCAACGGACAGGGCGGTGTACCGTTTATTGGCGGGCCCACGGACGAGATCTGGCGAACGCTCGGCGCCGCGGCGGCGGGGTGTTTTATGGCCTTTGCCTCTCGCGGCCGGGGCCGCGGCGCGCCTGGCCGTTACAGCTTCATCAAGAGACATTGACTTGGACATTGACGCCACCCATTTTGTTTTGCTATATCTACGAGGCGTTTTTTTCGTTCGGGGTTTGGGTACGTAGGTTTGGGCACACCTGCGAGTTTTTATACCTGAGTTAGGAGGTCTGGAAAGAAGGGTTTGTGACGACTTTGTGGCAAGGACGCTCGAGGCTCATAAAATTCCCGGTGGGAATACGTACCACTCTGTTCCGAAATATAAGAAATTTTTGTATTGAATATTAATGTACAAACGGTGCCTATATTTCGGGACAGCGTGGTACGTAATTAACCTGAGACTGATATACAGGCGGCATAAGAAGTGCCAAAAGTGCACCATTTTCTTGCGTCGGCACAATTGTATTCGGTCAAAACCACGTCTGGCTGGTGGGTGGAACATAGGGCAGGTTTCTCCCCTACCCGACAGGTAGAGGGCGCCCACACATACACAAGGCCATGTGGCCAACTCCACCGATGGCGCGGGCCGAGGGATTTTTTTTAATTGTGTCGACGCTCAACCTTCACAAACATAAATGTGGCGTAATGCTGACCGTTGCGACATGCACAACGAAGCCTATCTGAACGTTTCCGATAACCGATTCATCTGAGTTGGGGGGCGTTCGGCCCTCCGACGGTTGAAAGAGAAAATATGCGCGGTCGGGTTCCACGGGAACCACGAGATGTTCGTGGGGAGCGGGGGGGGGGGGGGGGTGTACTTTATTTTCATGCGTGACCGTAGTCGTATGACCATAGACCCTCGCATCCCTGCAATGCCGGGGGGGGGGGGGGGGGGTGTACTTTATTTTCATGCGTGACCGTAGTCGTATGACCATAGACCCTCGCATCCCTGCAATGCCGGGGGGGGGGGGGGGGGGTGTACTTTATTTTCATGCGTGACCGTAGTCGTATGACCATAGACCCTCGCATCCCTGCAATGCCGGGGGGGGGGGGGGGGGGTGTACTTTATTTTCATGCGTGACCGTAGTCGTATGACCATAGACCCTCGCATCCCTGCAATGCCGGGGGGGGGGGGGGGGGGGGGGGGCATAATAACCACCCCCAACTCAGAGTTTCCCTTGATGTGGGTGTTGCTGATCCCCCTTCCCGGAGGGCCGAGTCTGAACGAAAATCTTGTTGGTTATAGTTTTATTTTTCTGAGCACCGCTGGCTCTTGTAGAAAACATGGACACACCCCCCCCCAAGACCTTTTATGTATGTCAAGGTATTGTTGCGCTTACCACCGAAATCCCGACACGTGGCGCACTCAACCCGAGAAGGACCAGGTCAGGCTGCCCTAGACGGTACGCACCGAAACCCGAAGGGAAAATACACGGTATTGCGCGCTTGTCACTGGCCGCGCATGCGAACACTCAGCACCCCCAACTGACCCGTGTGTATACGCACAGTATTCCTTCTCCTAGTCCTACTCTCTCTACCCTGCTCCTTCTCCTTCTCCTCCTCCTCCGGCTTCTCCTCCTCTTACCTCCCCTCGCCCCCCCCCCCCTCCCCCTCCGGCTTCTCCTCCCCTCACCCTTCTCCTCCTCTATTACCACTCTACTTCGGTGCTACGACTACGCCTATACGACTGCGTATCACTACGGCTACCACTACTCCTACCACTATGACGATCCCGCTACGATCACCACTCCCACCACGACAACCACTACGACTACCACTATTGCTACCGTGCGACTACTCCAATTCCTCCTCCTCCTGCTGCTGTTGCTGACTCGTGCTACGGTAGAGAGATGCACCGTGCGTTTTCTGTGGCTCCGTACACCTCACCCCAAAACACCGATTTTGACTCAAAATGAAGGTGCAACAAACCAGATCGCAAAGCGAGAATGACCATTCTGACGATTTTGGGCTAAGGAGTCTCGTCATTCCGATAAATAAAAACGCAGCCAAAAAGTGCCACCTCTAGATGCACCGTGCGTTTTCTGTGGCTCCGTACTTGAACAGCTCCATACACCTCACCCCAAAAACATCGCTTTTGACTCAAAATGAAAGCGCAACAAACCAGATCGCAAAGCGAGAATGACAATTCTGACGATTTTGGGCTTAAGGAGTCTCGTCATTCCGAGAAGAAAAAAAAAAACACAGCCAAAAAGTGCCACCTCTATCGTAGTATGCGTCTACTACGACAACGACCACAAGTTACGATTACCTCCACCACTACGGCTACTACTACGTCGAAGGACGCGTGCTACGGTAGAGGTAGCACTTTTTAGATGGATCGTTTTTCTGAACGATCGGGCTCCTTAACCCAAATTCGTCGGACTTTCATTTATGTGACGAAAAATGTTTCGGAGTATACTTCGGTCATGAGATTACTCATCATCCGGCAGCAACTTTATTTTCCTCCAAAATCATTTTCGGTGAGGCCTGACGCTCCTTAAGTGAGGAGCTCAGAAAAAACATGGTGCACCTCTATCGCAGCATGCGTCGAAGGGGAAGCTTCAGCAATGAAGCTCAAGCTGCTATTATTGTGTAACGAAGGATAAGAGCCGTTTTAGACGTACGCACCCTGGTCTCCAATCCACCTGTCCCTAGTCTCTCACCGCTTCGTAGTTCGTTTCCTTTCCGTACATACATGCTTTCAGGTTGGCTTGCCTCCTTGTCTTCTGGTATCAACAGCTTCCTGCAAAGTACCAGTCTTCTGCCTGTGAACTCCTCCTCGATCCTCCAGTGCTACACAACAGATCTCAGTATCAAACCTTCGACAATACCTTGCTGTAACGATCGCTCTACTCAATCTCGCTTCGCAGTCACGCACGCTCAAGTTCTCTTCCATTTTTCCCTCGGCTACGCAAAAATAATCAGGTGTCACACAACAGATGGAAGGGGCAACGGAGCAACGAACGGTGCCTTTCCGACACCCACAATATTTCTCCCACTTCCTGCTCACCATCCAGCTTGGGAGCATTGTAACGCATTAGGGGACCGGTGCATTAGGGGACCGAACCTGGGATTTGTGGCTAGGGGACCGGTGCATTAGGGGACCGAGTCCCCTCGACAACGGCGCCAGATATGTTCTCGCAGCGATCTCCTCCTCTTTCCCCGGTCCTCTGTTTTATGACGACCGCTATCACTGATGCTACTCTACAGCCTTGCTCGTGCGTAGCGCCGCACTCGCCATCACTGCTCCCCTATCTCGCCCCTTCTCTACTCTCTCTTGCCCGTAGGTAAGACACATGCTAAAATGTAGGGGTGTACCTAATTGTTCGAGGGCCCCCCCCAGTTGCGTGTGTAGCCTCTGATATATACCTCACACCATGAAAAGCCGACCATGAGAAAACATGAACGTGCAGCCCGATGACCTGGGTAGGCAACGAATGCAACATGTAGAACGCATACGACGTTCCAATAATATGGTGTAGTTCATTGGTTGAGAGGAGTATACTATTAGTAAGAGACAGTCATAATTTTGTTTTGGCCAAAACATACTATACCCCTACCGTCGCACACGGCATACCGGTAGGTGCTGTGTCGCGATATAACCCCGCCCGCCGCCCCCCCCCCCCCCTCCTGACTACGGCTATGCATGACATGAGGAAACCCCCCTTCCCTCCGTGTCGTAGTTCCGGCCTAGGACATCATTCCTACCGTTACCAGTGAAAAACACGATTGCCACAGCACTAATACCTACTTGTACGATCCACGTCTACTGTGTTTATTGCATCGCTTTCTACGCGTACAACATGACAACTCACATCTATAAAAAAACAGATTTTACTGCGTGGGACACGCAAAGAGTAGGGCACCTCTCTCCATACCCCCCCCCGTGCCCTCGCACGCTGGCATGTCACGACACAGCAGCTGTTTCTAGCTTTCGTAGAGGCATAGGGAATGCCTCGTCTAGTTGTACCCGCTTGGTACGTTTGAAGCGCCCGGTAAGGCCCTTTCGCGGCGATATCTATTTTCCAACAATAATGCCTGCCACCAATTTGTGGGTGTGCAAGCGGCACTTTCCCGATCCTCCCCATCTAACCCTCAACCGGGGTCTAGCGGGACTCCGCCCCCTGTCAAACATGCTATACGCGCATCTCCTGAAACCTCAACGGGAAGACATCTACAACTTTAAACTACACCTCCTCTACTCTTATATGAGATCGCTTGGCAGATAATTGAGCTTGCAATACCCCAAATAAAAATGAACTATAAAATAAAACACAAGCCGAATCTGACCACGAGTCCATCCTTTTCTAAGATCGGAGGTTGGCTTGAAGAGCCACGCCCTCCGTATATCTGCCCCGAATTTCGTCACCACAACACTACCTTCGCACGCTACTAAAGTCCGTGTTTATCGGCCCGGAAAAGCGGGAGGTCTGGGTGTACCAGGGGTCCTTCCTTTCTCCCGTTGCTGTGGCAACGTCCAAGCTCACCCCCCCCTCCTTGGGCTTGCTCAACTTTTGTTTTGTTCGTTGGGATCAGGCAGAGTTTGCTGGAACGTCCGGAAAATGGCTTACCGAAGCCTAAACAAAGTCTGCAGTCAGCCCTATAATAATTTTAACACGTTTGTTTGTGTGATTCCCCGCTCCCTCGTAGAAGGATCACTCCCTTAGAACAACTACTTTTTTTTTGTCGCACACGGGGCCGGCAAACGGGATGCCCCGCCGTCGCATGCAGCACACCGCACCGCAGCCGTACACCCCACCTACGCAATCCGTAACACAGCAAACCGACCGTTCCAGCCCCCTGTTTCAAAGCTGATGACCAGACGCTTTAGCATGTACAGACATATACTTGCCTTGAAATTGGGCGGTATACTACCCCCACGCCCTATACTCTATAGTCCCATGCAGGTCCCATACTCTACTACTATGGCTGTCCCCGGCTTGGATTAAACAAAATATGTATACCGGATATATATCGTCCGAGCTAAAACAACCACCCCTGTCCTTCCTCCCAAGAGGAGGAACATTAAAATCAACGTACCGGCTCTCTCGCCACTTCGCTAACATACCCCGCAAAAAAAAGCCAACGTGGAGAACCGTTGCTTGCAGGGTTTCCAAGTCTTGAATTCGGCCTAACCGAAATGTGGCGTCGGACCTCGACAACATCAGAACCATGCTACAAAGTCAAGAGTGAGACGTTGGCGATCCTCCATTTGAGGAAACCCAGCCTGAGTGGACTCCATGGAATGGGGAGCGCGGTGAGGATACCCCCCCGTCAAGCCATGCACGGCAGCAGTCGGCCGAAACGGGTACCAGCGCTGCTCTCGGGGAGAAGGCGTGGTGCTTCGTAGACGAGAACTGCACCGGTGATTTGTCGGGGGAGGGGTTGGACGGGTCGCAGGTGGTGCCTGAGGATCTTCGGGAGGGTGGCTTTCCTCTTGGAAGGAGAAGGGCCGGCATCGACAGAGTTCTCATCGCCTTCGAGGCAAAAGTGCGGGTTTTGGTGTCGCCCGTCTGTAGTAGCGGGGCGCGGCGGAAGAGAAGGGAAGGGAAGGGAGGCGTGCAGCGGGAGAAAAATGAGCGCGCGACTCGAAGAGCACACCGAAACAATCACCATCCCCCCTTCCCCTGATAGGGTCTGGGCCAAAGACGGCTGGTGTTGAATCAGGTTGTTGTGCAATCGATGCAATCGATGCTTACGAAGACATACATACGTAGCCTCTTGACCTGGCTATCTGCCGCTAGTCTCCTAAACGGATTAGCGTGTTTTTGGTTTTTAACTACAGTAAATAGCTTATGTACCCCCGGTACGAACTGTCACAAAAGCGTCCCTAGAAACCGTCCCCAGCGTACCTCGGGTAGCTTCTCGCGCGGCCATGGTTGGCGCCCATCTTCTTTGCACGTTGGGCTGAGGGGGTTGGCGAGAGGCGTGTTGGGGGGTGCGGTGCGGCGTGGTTAGCTCTGGGGGGAAAGGACGGGTACTCGATATTCGGGCATGGCCGTAGTCTTATTACCATAGACCCTCGCATCCCTATAATGCCGGGACGGAGCATGTCGGGTTTTCACCCACCAGGCAGATGTTGCTTGCACCAAGCGTGAAGCACCGTGGGGTGTTCGGCGAGTGGCATGAAGGGTGAGCTGCATCCTACTAAGAACCGTGCTTGTGATGACAGCTCTTCAAGGAGTTAATTAGGAGGGGGGGGGGGTAACAAATGCAGAACCATGACCATGATAAAATTCGTGCCGGGTACGGTAGGCTGCATTTCGAACCACGCGACTTTACTCGTGTTTGTTTGATTGGCACCATATACTACAAGTACTATTAATAATAATCACCAGACGCACTGAACATATGAACATGTTTGCGGCTATGGCAGGAACGTGTACGGTCGAAAGCTAAACCCTTTATTACGGCTGTGACACGAGCGTGCATGAGATGGTCTGCCCATCCCAGTAGAAAGCTGCACCTTCCTAAAGCAAGAACCTATGAGTGGCTGGTTATTTAATATTGGAAGAACAACACCGAAAATAGGTGCAAGGAGGCGAGCCGACAATTGTTTAATTATCGACCTGGCATGAGTCACCCAATACGTAAAGGTAACCATGGAGGCCTCTCCGGGTGCCGCCTTGTCAAAAATCCTCTCGCTGTAGTTTTTATTTTCCGCCGTACGGAAATTTACACTCGAAACAAACTCTGGGCCAAGCGGCACTCGACGTTAGCTCGTTTGCCCCGCCCCTCAAGGAACGTCGTCAACGTATCCACAACGAGTGCGTGGTGCCATCGAGAGATCTCACCTCCGTAAGAAGCCCTTGCTGCGGGTAGGCATGGCGAGGAGGGATGCGCTGCGCAGCAGATTTGCGGCCGAGTTGTTCATGCCACCGGCTCTGGAACGGAAGCCATCGGGGGAACTCAAGGCATCTGACTGGTAGTTGAAGCTCTCGTTCAAAATCCCACTGCCATCATAGTCATCGTCGTCAAAGTCGTCGTCGTCGTCGTCGTCGTCGCAGCAGAAGAGGGGCTCGTGCGCTTCATTTTGGTCGCCACGCATCCAGTTCTCCAATATCTGCAAGCGTGGTCAGTTGTGATCGTCAGCACCATCAATACAGTCCGTTCGCAGTAAGCTCTTTCGTTGTACAGTACACGCATACCTGCTGAGTGACAGTGCTGCAAAGAAGCGCAAACGTTTATATATATATATGTACCCTGCCACAATTAAGTTCCCGTAAATTATTACTACGGCTCACCATTTGTGCGTCTTTCGGAGTGTGTAGTCCGTGCGCAGCAAAGGCTGGGGACAGTAGCAGCTTCTTCGAGGTCGGGCGCTTGGCGGGGTCCATCACCAGGCAACCCTTCACCTAATAAAACACACAATCAGGGCGTCATATTTGTCTATAATAAAAAATATGCCTGGCACATACAGTAGAAAAAACAACGCCCTGGTCGATGTTCAACGAACTGAAACAACAGAGTGCAGCATTACCGTAGACATGGCAGCAATTATACGAGAACGCCAACAGCTAGCTATCTATGGGAAGGAAAAATAAACGCAAGCAAGCGAGAAAGTCACATACCAGGTAAGCAACAACCATATGGCGGTGTTCGCACAAGCTGTTTTGTTTTCGGCATCACTGGACAAGTACGCCCCCACTATCATCGCAGCTCACTCACCAAGTTTGCGACAGACTCTGGTGCCCCTGCGCTCTTGGGCAAAACGTGCTCCACGATGGCGTCATCATCGTTTGCAAGCAGTTGTTCCATCATCTCAACCTGCAAACGGTAGTGGAAAATCGTCGTGGACAAAGACCGAGCCATTCTGCCGTAAGGTTCTGGAATTTATCGATCCTTGTACTCGTCACGTATGCGCAAGGACAGTAGGCGAACCATACTCATACCGTACCATATCATACCATACCATACCATACCATACCATACCATATCATACCATACCATACCATACCATACCATACCATACCATACCATACCATACCATACCATACCATACCATACCATACCATACCATACCATACCATACCATACCATACCATACCATACCATACCATACCATACCATACCATACCATACCATACCATATCATATAATACCATATCACACCATACCATACCACACCATACCACACCACACCACACCACACCACACCACACCACACCACACCACACCACACCACACCACACCACACCACACCACACCACACCACACCACACCACACCATATCATACCATACCATATATTACCCTACAACCCACCATACCATACCATATTGCGACCAGGAACATTTTATCCTTGTGTATATTTTCCGAAGGGTAATGTTTCGTCCTAACGCTAACAACCCTAAAAGACGAACGGTGCTCCGCCTGCGGTCAGCGCCTTCGACGGCGGTTATATGGAGTCACTCGGTGGGAAAAAAAAACTACTTTCGGTATTTATTTGTCTATCGATATGAAAAAACAAATTGGGTTTACAGTAGCTAATCTCCTGCTCCATCCTGCTGCCTTTGAGTCGACTGCAACCGCACGGTGTCTGCAGCAAACACTCACATGGGTGTCGCATGACGCGAAGGGCACCCGCTTGGCTATCAGTTCCGCGACCATCATTCCAGCCGCCCAGACATCTCCCTCGGGACCGAACTTGCCCTCGTCCATGCGCTCTGGCGGCATGTACCTGAGAAAACACAAAAACAAAAAACATTTCCCCGACACATCGTAAATTCACAATCATTACTAGAAGCTCGACATGGTACGGTAGAAAAGGCGTGTGGTAACATGTATGCATTCGTTCGTAAACATTTCCTGAGGCCGAAGTTTGTTTCGTTGCGCACCACGTCATAATATATGTGACTTACCAAACGTTTTTGAGACATTTTGCCGTGTTGAGACTCAAATGAGGGGGCATTTTCTATGGTGTTGGATTGTATTTGTCATCATGCGGAGGAGACGATCTGTGATTTTTCCTCAACTACACGCGCAGGTACTTGTTTGTACCCTGCCTTGACAAGGATGCTCGTGTCCATATATATTCCTCGTCACCTACATATGGACTAAGCGTGTGAAACAAGATCGAACACATTCTGGCACTTTTCATGAGTGTCTGATGTATCACAGAGATTACTTCTTCGCATGCTCTCCTACCGGAAAGTGCCCGCGATGTTGCCGCCGGCGCTGGGGTCGAAGGTGGACGTACCAAAATCCGCCAGCTTCACGGAACCGCAGGTGCTCACCAGCACATTGGAAGACTTGATGTCGCCATGTACCAGCCCGATGGAGTGCATGTAACTACATCAGTGCCACGGGCGGCGTCAACGATCAAGGTGGCGGTGGTTGGGTGGGGAAAATAATACAATCAGGATTGGGCGATAAAGTGGGTCACAACAAAAAACATGTCATTGGCTCCGCGGGGAACCGCAATTTGCAGAGGGTGGTGGGCGTCCTTGAGGTATTTTCTCCTTGATTGACTTGAAGTGTGGGTCTTCATCAAGTGTACACAGCAGTATTTTGTTGACAATTGGTTTTCGTATTGTTGGATTCGCTACGAGTAGCCGGGGGGGGGGGCTTTCCACTATTAATATATGTTCGCGAGAGCGTCGGCAGGCATCAAAGTTGCTTGCTATCTACGGTACCAAAACAGGCGTTTTGACCAAGCATCGAAGAGATCCCAATCGGAATGCTGAGGAGCGCGCTTCCATCTGGTAAACGAACAACGGAACGAGTGTACCTATGTCAATGTCAGGCGTTAAAGGCTCACTTGAGACCCCAGAAGACCTGAAACGAGATCGCTAGCATCACCCTCTCGTTGTCCTCGTCGTCATTGCCGTGGTTGCCGTTGCCGACGTTGTCCGGAAGGGGTATCTCCACCTGGCTCCTACCCCGCCCGCAGCCAACAGCTTCCGGGTGGTGGAAGAGCGGTTGTTCCCCGTTGCGCATGGCGTCTAGCAGAGACCCGAGCCACATGGCCTCCAGCACCACATACACGAAGTTATCCCGTTCCCAAGCCTGAATAGAGGTTGAGTAGAAGAGAAGCGGTCACATTCCTACAATACGTGAATGTACAGTAAAACTCTACCAGTGGGTAATAGAGTGAGTTCCGCATATGGTATGAGGAGGCCACGCGGCACCAAACAGGGGTTGCCGGGGTCGAGGATGTCAGAGGATTGGGTTGTGGTCGCAGCAAAACGTCCTACCATTGATTAAATGGTCATCTGGCTTACGTAATACATCGTTACTTCGTATATCGGGGGCCGGGGAGGGCGATTGACGGCGTGCGTCTTGTTTTGGGGGTGCACTTTCAATACATACGGGAGTTACGGTGGCTGGTAATTCCTCTTCGCAAGACAGGTCCCCGGAATATATCATACCAGGTATCATAGAGCGCATCGGGTGCCGTGGCCCTCATGACATAGGTTTCGCGCTACGTACGAACAGCTGTACGTACACACCGGCGAGATATCATACAACAGTAGTACAAACCTGTGGTATTCATTTAGGCATCGCTTACCCCGTGAAATCCGACCACGCACGGGCAATCGATAACCATCAGCGCCCGCAGCTCCGCACAAAGAAGCTCGGACTGCTCTTCGTGGAGCGTGTTGAAAACCTTAGCCACGTAGACGTCTTGAGTGCCCCTTCTCTTCAGCAGTCGTACGCATGAAGTTCCTCCTGTGGTTGTATTTTCCCGGAAAAATCAACGCGCATTTTGAAAGCGGCGATGTCAGGGTGCTTACGAAGGGACGGGGAGGTACCTAGAGTTTGAATCGAGAGAGGGTTCTGTAATGTATTGCATTTTGCAGCTTATATGTTTGAGGACGCGCTTGGTATTTTCATAGGCCAATGGATCATATTTGTATCTTTAACGCAGCACGAAACGCGGTTGAAACACACAACTCTGTCCCTCTCGAACAAAGTACCGTTTGGATAGAGTATCAAGATACAAACGGTCCTACTACTGTAATGTTTAGGCACAAAACCGTCCTTATATTTAAGGGACAAAACTGTCCTAATATGCAGGGGCATAGAGTGGCACCCGGTAGAACAGCCACGCGCCGTAAATAAAGCTATGTATTGTCACTACGTTCCCAAGGCCTCTATATACCGAACCGAGCACCGTATACATACCTACAGCACCAAGAACCCTCTCGAATTATTATTGCTCGAAAAAGCGTTTGGTTACTGATGAAAACCGAAGCGCAGGTATATACATATTGCTGTGTTCGATTATGAACGAACTGCCGATTGGGCGCCTACGCCAGCGCTTACCACATCAAGTAGCCCAACGGAAGGTCCCTCCCAGGCATAGACGAAGGGCTACCGTGGTAGTATTTTTGGGTTCGAAGCGCACATCTCATCGGCAACCCCCGGGGCGCATGGACTGCCTTGCCAGTCGACACGAAGCTGCTGTAGGTATACCGGTACTCCTCAAGGCCTCTCAGATAACGAACTATTTTCTCTCCAGCCTTGAAAACGCTGCTTCTCTTCTACGCTTGGTTATTTCTACAAGAGAAGTGAGTAGCATCAAGGATGCTTAATAGACAAACCTGCAAGGGGATACTCTGATGCGTCTCACCCAGTCTTACAACACCATACCTGGCACTGTAGCATTTGCAGGGAAAAGGCTGCTGGCGAAGATCGAAGCCACGCAATGCCCAAACAAGCACTGCAGTCTACTATGTTCACTGGTACTACTGACTGTAGTAGTTTTGATAGTTATGCTCTATTGATGTCGTGTGCCCGAACACGGAAAACAAATAATTAACTCTAATTCCGGTACGAAATAATAAAATGATGAACGCAACAGAACGCCAAGCAATTGTTTTATTATTTTGACCAAATCGTACTCCCGAACCCAAACCCGAAAATAAATTATTATATAGCACAACTGCTGTAGTATTTGCACGAAAAAAGGCTGCCATTAAATAGTGAGGATCGAAGCCACACAAGTCATTTACAAGTATACTGCAGTCTGTTTTGTTACAGATTAGGTGCAGTCTAGTAATATCAATAGGATAACTGTACTGCTTGCTGTATTTGCCGGGCTACTGAGATTAGTCGCCGAGATTGTATTCAAGTCCCTGAGCCAATGGTCCAGGCACAAAATGTTCACTCCTCTCACCTCTTCCGACGACATTTCTCAGCTTCAAGTTTTCCACGGGGCCCAGCTTGCTCAGCTTGTCCAGCGCCCGAGGGAGCAACGACTGAACAGACGACTTGGCACTCTCCGTGAGCGAGCTGTCGTCGAGCTCTGGGGGCAGCTGCAGCGCCAGCCTGCGGGGACTGCAGGGAGCCATGTATGTACGTGACGAGCAAACACTCGTAGGAGAAAACCTCAACAACGTCTGCTGCTTCTGCTGCTGCTGCTGCTGCTGCTGCTGCTGCTACCGTTAGTCTGTTGACTGCCGTGCTGCAGGGCTCCAGTTGGCGGGGAGACGGAAAATAAGTCCCTAAAGTAGCTGGTGATGGCAGCTCAGGAAAAGGGAAGCTGGTGGGTGTACTGTAGTAGTGGAACAGCGAGTGTCGTAATGAAGGCGTCTCGAGCGAGCGTTGGTGAGAAGCGCACTGCTTGTAGCGCAACGTGCGCTGGCAGCAGTCACCTGGACGCTTAAGAGCGTCGACGAGTATGTATACAGTAGTAAATACTACTACTTTCACCAGGGATGTTGAAAGATACGAGGAATATACGTTGAGAGTATTGGCGAGTAGTCGTATGAGCGAAGAGGGGTCCTACGCGGGAACAAAACCCAACCGCTACAACCGCACATTGGGGGCTGCACCGCATCCACGACCTGAGCCCAACGTTGGGTTGCGGTTCGGGGGATGAGTGAGTAGGTACCGTGCACACGATTTTCCTACGTTCAACGGGAGTTAGTTTTGGCAGGCGGCTCTAATGAGAGGACGAGTGATGATATGTGTGATGAGTGATTTGGTGAGCAACAGAACATGGAACAAATAGCACGGAAGGTCCCATTGGCTTGCCCGCTTGAAGGCTAGAAGTTGAAGGCTCAATGGCCCACCGAATATGTTGCGGTTCGACGCAGCAGACTGTCAGTCGAAATATTTAGATCCAATTTTCATTTTTAGCAAATCTTCACAGCTGACGACGTACTTTTTTATTTTGTTTTCTTTGTATAAGGTGATTCTAAATCATTTACCTGGTACTTTTTAGGGACATTTTTTTTTTTTTTCCACCCGCACTCAATACTCGTAGAAGGGAGGAGGAGGGAGGATTACTTCCCATGGCGTGGGGGTGGAATGTAGATGCAGAGTAGGAAGCACGGCCAATAGATATATAGCAGTTACAATAATTGGGTAAAGGGTGCGTATTCTATTGAGTACACGCAGAGGAGGAGAAGTGGCTGAATGAGAGTGGTGGTATTCGACGAATTGTGTCAGCTTTTTTCATTCTGAATGAATAACGCCCTGCACATTGTCGGAAGGCAAATGATATAATAATTCTACGTACTGTACGTGAATCCCAACTTGGTCTACACTGGGCACCTTCCCGGACCTGAGTACACCCCCCCCTCAAGCACACACAGTGTACACGCGGATCACTGTCTACGAAGCGTATCAGGTTGGGTCAAAGCACATACCAGGTACGTACCTGGTACCTGTGGTAAGCAACAACTGCCAATACTCAATCAAGTAGAGGGAGTTATTAGAGAGTGCAGATAGGCGCCTTGGTAATAGTATGCATGCTTGTGTCAGTATCATATATCGTATCCTTCGAAGCTGAAAAGTGATCAATGTCTTGAATTTGTAGTTTGAATTGATTACAAAAATGGCTTTGTATCGTAGGCTTTTGGCGATGTAGAAGAAGTACATATATCGAACATGACAGGAATTGAATGCAGGTTCAGCGTTTCACCACACGCGATATAGGGTACGTACACGAAACCAGGGTACAAAAACAAATCGACCACCTTACTTCTTCTACGGATGTTTTGGGGGGAGAACATCAGATAATTTGTAAGCGGAGACTTTGCATGTGGCTGTAGCGAGCTAGTCCAGAGGCTTGCCGCGAGCTGCTGATCGATGGTGTTGATCAGTGGAGCTCGTTAGCGTCGCCTAGAAGAAACGCATGCTGCCGATAAGATGGCTCTTCTGATCCAACATGAATGGTACGAAGTAAAAGATGAACGAAGAAATGCTTGTGAGCGAAGTACTACAACAAACAGTTATAATAGTTGTAGGCGCACCAGCATCCAAGCACCCACCTCCCTGTTGTTAATTGTTTTAGTTGTACCTATGCTTTCCAACAGCTCGGACAAATGCTTCTCATTTTATACCATCTCTTGTTGGAGCTCTTATTGTTGTTCTTCTACTCCAAGTGTATCTATTCGCCATAGATCTATCTGCACAATTTCATACCACGCCTGTTTTTGTAGCTCTCACGAGTCTGCTGACTGCCTGTCGATATTAGGCAGTGATCCATAGCTCCTACGCCCATGCGCGCATACATGCATGTACTGCCGTTTCCTTACTACTTCCATTTTCTATCGCCGTAAATCCAAGAATGGAGATTTCTACTTTTTTATGCTCCGCTGTCTAGCCCATTCTGGCCCTGACTTTTTTTTGCTCTTCTTCTACAGTACATCGTTCGATGTTAATTCCATTTGTTAGTAAGGAACTTCAACATATCTGCCTCATTCTTAGTATTCGCTGCTTTTCCCCATACCGCCCAATGTTATCATTCGAGTCGCTTGCCTTTCCAATTATTGAATAATATTATCCCACTACTCGTACCCGGTACGTTACGCATCTCACTTGCTCTACCCATTAATTTGCGTTTATTTTGTTTTGGTTTTTCTCTGTTTCACAGTAGTCTGTGACCACAGAATCTGTATCTCTCTAGGAATGGGAATCAGGACAGGCACTGGGTGTACTGATATGGTTGAGTAGAAAGAACGGGTTTAATGTGAAGACAACAACAACAACAACAACTATTAGTAGTACTCCTTCCCCTTGCCTGTTATACCTCTCCTGCACATCTACTGCTACTTCTCCGAACCTCCCCTCTGTAAACATTTCACCGTACTCTTCGGCTCTGGGGGGCTATATGTGAACATATTTGGGTCCCCGCTCCCCTGTTATATTTATCCATATGACTTCGTCGAAATATGTGTCTTTGATCACCTCTATTTTGTCACACAGCTATTGTATGACTAGGAATCCTACTCCCCCCGCCCCCGGTTTTGGTATTAAATAAAATAATTATGAATACGTCAGCTGTGGTATTATGATGTCTCTTCTTCTTTTTCCCTATCCATGCGTAGTCTTCAAGTGTGCATCCTATTCCCCCGCCCTAATTATTCCACGATTCTTGAATTCCGACAATGTCTAGCTCGCGTGTACTCATTTGTTCGGCTGTTTCTATCCTCTTGAGCTCTTCCGTGGCGAATTCAAACACGTTCCATGATCCTATTCTCACCTTTTTTTTTGGCGTTTCACTATCAGCTCTCCTCTTGTCTATTATTGTTATTTCTCCGTTGGTGCTACTTATATTTCCTATTATTTGAGCTTACTTTCCGTTGCAGTTTCCGGCTTTATCTGCTTGGTCTACGCCACCGCTGTATTTCTATCCCTTTCGCTTTGGGCCACTTGTTGTTTCCTGCCTCGCCTTCCCTCCGTTTGCCCCAGGATTACATCTATCTGTGATTCGTTATCCCATTAACTATACATACCAGACGCATGCTACGATAGAGGTGAACCATGTTTTTTCTGAGTTCCTCACTTAAGGAGCGTCATACCTCACCGAAAGAAGAATTTTGGAGAAAAATAAAAGTGCTGCCGGATGAGAAATCGCATGATCGAAGTAAATTCTGAAACATGTTTCGTCACAAAGATGACCATTCGATGAACTTGGGTTGAGGAGCCCGATCGTTCGGAAAATAATTCGGCCAAAAAGTGTCACTGGGACCTCTACCGTAGCACGCGTCACCACTCCATCCTGGTCTTCTATCCCATGCCGACATGTTTTATGTCTCTGTCCTATGCCACCCTCCGTGCTCGCTCTCGGTCTTAGCGTGACTCGAAAACGTTCTCCCTTCCTTACTACTTGCCCTAATGAAAAACAGCACAGCCGTCGTCCTACCTCGTCGCACTTCCTCTTCAACGATATTATCACCATTCCGCTACAGCATGAACTCCAAATAGCAGCACTACCAAGGGAAGGGGGGGGGG
>MEHQ01004057.1:528195-583350 GCA_008828725.1 Saccharina japonica
GGGGGGGGGGGGGGGGTAGGTGCATGATATTTAGACCCCCGTAGGCTCTTGGTCGAGGGCGGTTGCAGGTCCACCTTCAATACCTCGCTCACAAACAAGTTATTGTTTTCACATTTTACTTCGTCTTATTCATCTCGGCCCAAGGGAGCCCATGTTTCATCAACAGCATCATGCGTTGCTTCTGGGCGACGCTCACGAACCCGACTACAATCATCATCATCATCGATCGGCTCGCCGCAAGCCTTTGGACTACATAGCACGCCCACCCACTACTACTACGGTCACGTACGAACCCTCCCGCACACAAGTTGACTGCAATCTTCATCGCCGGAGGGGGGGGGCAAAATGAAAACTCAGGGGAGTGGAAATCGAATTTGTGTTTTTTGTACCTGTATCGTTTACTATTTACAGGTACTCGTACATTGTGTTCTCCCCCTTTCGCGAAATTAATTAATCCACACTAGCTCAAGTAGTTAATTAATATGGTTCATCCCCCCCCCCCCCCCTAAATATTTTATATATTTATGGGTTGGGTTGGCGTCGGTTGGCAACGACTTTGTAAAACACGCCTCCCACTCCGTGAGCTCGACACCCAGGGTACCGTTTCTTTTTTTGTTTTGGCGGTCACCCATGCTGGCGGTCTTGTTAGATCATTTGGGCGGGGTTGGTAACCTCATCTCCGCACAATGGGGAATGATCGTATCACGTAGTGTGTATATGGTAAGGCATCCATGAGGCAGATACGTAGTGATACCCATTGCTGTCTCTGGAAGTGGCCACACCAGAAATTAAATCAACTCATTGGAGGCTGTCGTCCATATGCAAGTCCGCCTCACAGGCGGTTCTTAGCAGGATCCATCTCACCCTCCATGCGACTCGCCCAATACCTCACGGCGCTTCTCGCTTAGTGCAAGCAATGTCTGCCTGGTTGGTGAAAACCCAACGTGCTCCGTCCCGGCATTGTAGGGATATGCGAGGGTCTATGGTCATACGACTACGGTCGTGCACGATATGAGTACCCCCCCCCCCCCTCCCCCCATCCACACTATTCATATATATATAGATGCCCTGTACTGTACGAAATATTTCTACTTAGACAGTAATACAGAAACGACCCACTCTGTGAATTCGCCAGAAGAAATTCTCGATTTCAGGTATGTACGCCCCACTTTATCATACACCGGTATATCATCGTATGTATAGCATGGGCGGGGCCTTTGATGTATGTGTACCCTTTCTTTCTCGCTTGTGATGAGAAGCTGATGAAGCCTGCACTAAATTCCTGTCATGTTCGGGATATATGATACTGACACAAGCATGCATACCGAGGGCGCCTATCTGTACTCCCTCACGCAAATTGCCGTACCTCTGCTTGATTGAGTTATACCTGCGCCTATCTGTACCAGGTATTTTATTGGTAGGTGTGTAGCCTTTGACTCAACCAGTAAGCTAGACAGTAATGCCGCGTGCGGGGGGTGTAATCAGGTCCGGGCAGGTGTCCAGTACAGACCCAATCAGGATTCACGATAATTATTGATTGCGGCTGGAAATCTAAGAATGAATACCCAGGAAAGAAGCAAGAACAAATTACAGCAGAACTACTGTCGTATTAATAGTTAAATCGCTCAATAAAAAAACAACTCCGGAAAATACGCCAGCTGTGTCTATTAAATAGTATGAATTGCCCTAAAAAGCACGCCAGCTGTGCGCTTTTATTAAAATCAAAATATTTCAGCTGTGACGAGTTGCCAAAATGAAAATCGCATACAAACGTTTCCACTTGACAGTCTCCTG
Organism: Saccharina japonica; assembly: GCA_008828725.1. Classification (NCBI taxonomy): domain Eukaryota; class Phaeophyceae; order Laminariales; family Laminariaceae; genus Saccharina; species Saccharina japonica. The sequence continues at coordinate 529,990 of MEHQ01004057.1, forward strand.
CGTCGAACCACAACATATTCGGTGGGCCCTTGAGCTTTCACAGTTCAACGTCAAGCCTTCAAGTCTAATGGTATTTTCCGTGCCATTTTGTTCCATGTCCTGTTGCTCACCAAATCACTCCATCTCACACATCTCACTCGTCTTCTCATTAGAGCCAGCCTGCCCAAACTAACTCATGTTCAACTACTCGTAGGAAAATAGTGTACACGGTACTGGCTGTACCCCACTCATCCCCCGAACCGCAACACAACGTTGGGCTCAGGCCGCGCAGGCGGTGCAACCCCCAATGTGCAGTTGTAGCGGTTGGTTTGTATTCCGTGTCGTAGGGACCCCTCTTCGCTCATACGACTACTCGTCAATACTCTCAACGTATATTCCTCGTATCTTTCAACATCTCTGGCGAAAACACAGTATTAAACGGTATATAATTCAGCACCCGTCTACGCTCTAAGCATCTAGGTGGAAGCTGTCTGCCACGTTGCGCTACCAATACCCTTATGACCAACGCTCGAGGCACCTTCCTTGCCATTCACTGTTCTAAACTACTACAGTACACCCACCATCTTCCCTCTCTCTGAGCTACCATCACCAGCTCCTTTAAGGACTTCTTCTGTCTCCACGCCAACTGGAGCCCTGCAGCACAGCAGTCAATAGACGAACGGAAGCAGCAGCAGCAGCAGCAGCAGAAGCAGCGGTACCAAGTGGCGCTTTTCTCCTACGAGTGTTTGCTCGTCCCGTACACGCATGGCTCCCCGCAGTCCCCACAAGCTGGCGCTGCAGCTGCCCCCAGAGCTCGACGACAGCTCGCCCACGGAGAGTGGCAAGTCGTCTGTTCAGTCGTTGCTCCCTCGGGCGCTGGACAAGCTGAGCAAGCTGGGCCCCGTGGAAAACTTGAAGCTGAGAAATGTCGTCGGGAGAGGTGAGAGGAGTACTGTAGATGTTCTGTGCATGGACCATTGTTGGCTCAGGGACATACAAAATATACTCGTATTTTCTGCGACTACTCTACGCAGCCCGACAGAGACACTGTACAGTTGTACAGTAGTACAGCAGTACAGTGCTGTAGTTATCCAAGAGTATAATACAACTATATACAGTAGTATCTGTAACAAAGTAGACTGCAGTAGACTTGTATTATTATTGTAATTGTGTGTCTTCTATCTTCTTGCCAGCAGCAGCCTCTTGACCTGCAAATACTACAGCATGGATGGGTGGGTTTTCAGGGCTGGAGAGAACGTTCGTTGTTTGAGGGGCCTTGAGGAGTACCGGCACGTACAGCAGCAGTATTAATAGTATTAATAGTAGTCTCGTGCCGCGAGCGACAAGGAGCTCCATGCGCCCCGGCAGCTGCCGTCGACATTTGAGCTTCGAACGTAACTCCAAATATTAATATTTATTACGGTCGTCCATCATCTGTTATTCATGGGAGCGACCAATTATTTCCGCTGGGCTGCTTTTGGTGTGGTCAGCGCTGACTACATACTATTAATAGAAGCCGCCCAACCGGCAGTTCATTCTAACCGAACTAAGAGCAGCGCATGCGCCCCCGGTTCGGTTCTCGTCAGCAACGATGATAGTAATTCGAGAGGGTTCTTGGTGCTGTTGACAATTTACGTGGTTTGCTGTGCTGTGTGGGCACGAAGAGGCCTTGGCGAAAGTATCATGCTGACATAATACGTACGTAGCTTTATGGCGCGTGGCATTCATACCAGGTGTCACCCTGCCCCTAAATATATAAAACACTTTGGCCCCTAAAGTATTGTCCCCAAAGTACAAGGTTTCTTCCTTCCTGGTTTTCCCTTTTTTCCCTTTTTTTGCCTTCTTGTTCCTTTCTCCTTTTTTTAAATATTTTCTCTTTTCCTTTTTTTTTTCTTTCTTTTTTCCCCTTTTGATTGATGTCGTTTTCTCTTGGCTGAGGGGCGTACGATGTGGCCGCAGCAGTTATTATGTACATCGTACTGCGCTGTGCTTTGTATTTTGTGTATTATTTCTCCCTGGGGTATTCTTCTACCACTGCAGGTTTTGGTTTTGGAGCCTTACGAACAGTTAATAATGTCAGAACCACAAGGTCTGTTTCTCAACCCTACGTATAAGCACATGATTGTCCCCAAATATTAGGACCGTTTGTATGTTAATATAATATACAAACGATGCTTACGTTGAGAGACAGAGTGGTATGTTGTAACCGCGTTTCGCGCTGCTTGGGTGGCACACCTCACGATACAGCCGTCACAACGAACCAAGCGCGTCCCCAAGCGTTCACCTTCCCCCTCTCATATTCTAAAAGTCTCTGTACCTCCCCCACCCCTTACCACGTACCACCCCGTCACCGCCACCATCGCCGCTTTCAAAACGCGCGTTTTTTTTTTTCCCGGGTAAACACAACCACAGGAGGAACTTCATCCGTACGGCTGCTGAAGAGAAGGGGCACTCAGGACGTCTACGTGGCCAAGGTTTTCAACACGCTCCACCAGGAGCAGTCCGAGCTGCTTTGTGCTGAGCTGCGGGCGCTGATGGTTATGGATTGCCCGTGCGTGGTCGGATTTCACGGGGTAAGCGATGCCTAAATTACTCAAATATCAGGTATATACTATTAATACTGCTGTATGATAGCTGGCCGGTGTGTACGTACAGCTGTTCGTGCGTTGTGCGAAATCTATTTCATGAGCCCTATGGCATCCGATGCGCTCTATGATACCCGGTATGATATATTCCGGGGGGCTGCCTTGCGAAGAGAAAATGCCAGCTACCGTAAATACCGTAATTCTTGAAAAGCAAAATACCGGAAGAAAACACATACCGCCAATCACCCTCCTAAACTCGAGTTATTGGGTTTGTTAGATGAATACATATAAACGTGACATGAGGAAAATCACTTTTCGTTCAAAAACGTTTATCATGGTAGTCGTGAGATGAGATTCGAACTCACGACCACTACAAACCATGTCCTCCCGACGACGCGACGTGTGAAGACTGGGTGAGACACAGAGTATCCCCGTGCAGGTTTGTCTATTCTAAGCATCCTGGGTGTTACTCACTTTCCGTAGAATCAAGCGTAGTAGATAGTCAACTTTTATTAATCCCCGAGCCAGATAGATGACATCTGGCTCGGTGGTCTTCAAGTATGGCCCTCGGATCTTATAAATGCCCCGAATACGAATGCCATCGAAGTTATACGAAAACGGACCAACTACCTATTAATGAGGCCATTACCGGCCTTCCAAGTCCATACCTTCCACAAACCCTCTGATATCCTCCACTCCAACAACCCCGGTTTGGTGCGGCGTCGGGTGCTCATATAATATGCGGAACGCACGTTATTCCCTACAGGTAGAGTTTACGGTTGTACACGTTATATAGGAATGACGCCTTCCCCTCTACGTGGTCTCTATTTCAGGCCTGGGAACATGATAACTTCGTGTATGTGGTGCTGGAGGCCATGTGGCTCGGGTCTCTGCTAGACGTCATGCGCAACGGGGAACAACCGCTCTTCCACCATCCGGAAGATGTTGGCTGCGGGCGGGGTAGGAGTCAGGTGGAAACAGAAATGACGACGGACGACAACGACACCGGCAACCACGGGAATGACGACGAGGACAACGAAAAAGTGATGCTAGCGATCTCGTTTCAGGTCCTCTGGGGTCTCAAGTGAGTCTTGAACGCCGGACATTGACATAGGTACATGCTTTCCGTTATTAATTCACCAGACGGAAGCGCTCTCAGCATACCGAAGGGGAGCTTTGATGCTTGGTCATAACGCCTGTTTTTGTACCGTAGATAGCACGCAATGTCTGCCGACACGCTCGGCAATATATATACCCTGGTACATACATTAATAGTGGAAAGGCGCGTTGACACAAGCCCCCCCGGCCAGTGAATCAAACACCGCATACCCCATACACCCGCGGTACAACCAATTGCCAACACAATACTGTGCGGCCTTGATAAATACCCATACTTTCAAGGACAAAATTCAAAAGGACACCCACAGCCCCTTGCGACATGCGGTTCCCCGCGGAGCCAATGCCGTACGAGTACTGGTACTGTTTTGTGACCCACTTTATCGCCCAACCCTGATTGTATTATTTCCCCCACCCAACCACCGCCATCTTGACCGTTAACGCCGCCCGTGGCACTGGTGTAGTTACATGCACTCCATCGGGCTGGTGCATGGCGACATCAAGTCTTCCAATGTGCTGGTGAGCACCTGCGGTTCTGTGAAGCTGGCGGATTTTGGTACGTCCACCTTCGACCCCAGTGCCGGCAGCAACATCGCGGGCACTTTCCGGTAAGAGAGCGGGCGAAGAAGTAGTCTCTGATATTTCATCGGAAACTCGTGAAACAACTGCAGCATTTGTTCCACCTTGCTCCACACCCTCAGTCCATATTATGTAGGTGACGAGGAATTTATATGGACACCAAGATCCTTGTCAGGGCATGGCATAAACAAGTACTACCTGTGCGTGCAGCAGGGGAAAATGTCACAAATCGTCTCCTCCGCATGATGAACGGAATCGAACACCCTACGAAGTACCACCTTATTTGAGTCTCAACACGGCAAAACGTCCCCAAACGTTTGGTATGTAGTTCTGACGTGGTGCGCAACGAAACAAACGTCGGCCTCAGGCAAATGTTTACGAACGAACGCATATATGTTACCACACGTTTTTTCTACCGTGCCATTTCGAGCTGTTGTTGATGATTCTGTATTTACGATGTGTCGGGGGAAATGTCTTTTTTTTTCCTCAAGGTACATGCCACCAGAGCGCATGGACGAGGGCAAGTTCGGTCCCGAGGGAGATGTCTGGGCGGCTGGAATGATGGTCGCGGAACTGATAGCCAAGCGGGTGCCCTTCGCGTCATGCAACACCCATGTGAGTGTTTGCTGCAGACACCGTGCGGCTGCCATATACCAGTACTCAAAAGGCAGCAGGATGGAGAAGGAGATTAACTACTGTAAACTCAACGTTTTTTTTTAAATCGATAGAAAAATAAATACCGAAAGTAGCAAAATTGTCCACCGAGTGACTCCATACAACCGCCGTCGAAGGCGCTGACCGCAGGTGGAGCACCGTTCGTCTTTTAGGGTTGTTAGCGTTAGGACGAAACAACAGACTTCGTAAAATATATACGTAGAAGGATAAAATGTTCCTGGTCGCAATATGGTATGGCATGGTAGGTTGTATAGTATGGTGTGGTATGGTATGGTATGGTATGGCATGGTATGGTATGGTATGGTATGGCATGGCATGGTATGGTATGGTATGGTATGGTATGGTATGGCATGGTTCGCCTACTCACGAGTACAAGAATCAAGAAAATCCAAAACCTTTCGGTTGCTTACGGCAGAATGCCTCGGTCTTTGTCCACGACGATTGTCCACTGCCGTGTGCAGGTTGAGATGATGGAACAGCTGCTTGCCAACGACGACGACGCGATCGTGGAGCACGTTCTGCCCAAGAGCGCAGGGGCACCAGAGTCGGTCGCAAACTTGGTGAGTGAGCTGCGAGGATAGTGGGGGCGTACTTGTCCAGTGATGCCGAAAGCAAAACAGCTTGTGCGAACACCGCCATATGGTTGTTGCTTACCTGGTATGACGTTCTTGCTTGCTTGCGTTTAGTTATTCCTTCCCATAGATAGCTAGCTGTTGGCGTTCTCGTATAGTTGCTGCCGTGTCTACAGTAATACTGCACTCTGTTGTCCGGTTTGTTGAATATCGACCAGAGCTTTGTTATCCCTACTGTATGTGCCAGGCACATTTTTATTTTAGAATAATATGACGCCCTGATTGTGTGTTTTATTAGGTGAAGGGGTGCCTGGTGATGGACCCTGCCAAGCGCCCGACCGCGAAGAAGCTGCTACTGTCCCCAGCCTTTGCTGCGCACGGGCTGCGCACTCCGAAAGACGCACAAATGGTGAGCCGTAGTATTAACTCACGGGCACTTAATTGTGCCCGAGGGTACACATATACGAAGTACGTAGACGTTTGCGCTTCTCTGCATTGTACTATACAACGAAAGAGCTTACTACGAACGGACTGTATGATGGTGTTGACGCTCACAACTGACTACGCTTGCAGATATTGGAGAGCTGGATGCGTGGCGACCCAAACGAAGCGCACGAGCCCCTCTTCTGCTGCGACGAAGATGACGACGACGACGACTTTGACGACGACGAATATGATGACAGTGGGATGTTCAACGAGGGCTTCAACTACCAGTCAGATGCCTTGTTGAGTTCCCCCGACCGCTTCCGTGTAAGAGCCGGTGGCATGAGCAACTCGGCCGCAAATCTGCTGCGCAGCGCATCCCTCCTCGCCATGCCTACCCGCAACAAGGGCTTCGTACGGAGGTGAGATCTCTCGATGGCCCTACGCAGTCTTTGTGGATACGTTGACGAGTCTTCCTGGGGGACGGGACACACGAGTTCGCGTCGAGTACCGCGGGGCTAAGATTTTGTTTCGAGCGTAAATGGCCTTACGGTGAAAAAGAAAAACTTCCGCAAGAGGTGTTTCGACAGGCCAGGACCCAAAGCGAAGTCGGGTTTGACTAATATTTTTTGGGCGTGAGTCATGCCAAGTCGATAAATGCATGTTATCGGCTCGCGTGCTAGCGCTCCTTTTCGTTGTTGAAGGAACGTGCCGCTTTCTGCTGGGATGAAAAGATCACCCCATGCACGCTCGTGTCACAGCCGTGATAGTGGTAATATATTTCGACGGGACCGTACACGCACCTGCCACAGACGCATGCTACGATAGGGGTGCGCCATGTTGTTTCTGAGACCTCCTCGCTTCAGGAACTCTATAACCCACCCAAAAACTGGCTTTCCAGTGAACATAAATGGCACCCGAAGAACAATCTAACGGCCTAAAGATCCAACGAAAAATGTTGCAGCACAAAATCGGAATTACGACGATTTTGGCTTAAGGAGCCTGTTCAGTCAGAAACGTTTTCAGCCAAAACGTGCTCGTACTTCTAGCGTGGAGTCGAAATTTACTTTCGAGGGAGTCGTCGTCGTTCCCAGCTATCTGGTGCTTACCTATCATTCTAGTTTAAAAAAGAGAATCCTAAAGGCGCGAGGTTCGAAACGTCTGAAATGCTGCCGACAGTACCCGGCACGCATTTTGTAATGGTCAGGGTTCAGCATTCGTTACCCCCCCCCGCTTTCCCCCCAGAGCTAATCACGCCCGCACCCCACCCCCCCAACACGCCCCTCGCCGATACCCTCAGCTCAGCCAACAACGAAGATGTGCACCAATCATGGCCGCGCAAGCATCTGAACGAGGTACGCTGGAGACGTATTCTAGAGACATTTTGTGACATTTTGCACTCGGGGTGCTACTGTAGCTTGTTTGTCAAACCACACACGTCCGTTTAGGTGACCTTAGTCAGATAAGTTAGCCCTCAAAAGGGTATGTCTTAGTAAGCAAATATTGCACACACCAAATTGATTCAACCCCATACGTACGTCTCCCGCCCGTCGTCCTATCAGGGACACGAGAATGGGGATTGATTCAGTATTATATCTTCGAGTAACGCTCACTGTTTCCCTCTGCGCGCCTCCCTTCCCTTCCGCCGCCCCCCACTACACAGAATGGCGACAACAACTCCCGCATTTTTTCCGCGCAGGCGGTGAGAACCCTATCAATGCCGGCCCTTCTCGCCCCAAGAGGAAAACCACCCGCCCGCAGATCCTCAGGCACCACCCGCGACCAGCCCATATGCGCCTCCGACAACTCACCGCTGCAGTTATCGTCTCCGAAGCACCATGCTGTCTCCCCGAGAGCAGCGCTCGTACCCGTTTCGGCCGACTGCTGCCCTGCGTGGCTTGAAGAGGGGGATTCCTCACCGTGCCCCCCGTTCCACGGACTCCAGTCCGTTTGGTCTTCCTCGAGTGAAGGGTCGCTCAGGTCTCAGTTCTGACTTTGGACGCAAGCTTCTGACGCGGCGAGAGAGCCGATACGTTGATTTACATGCTCCCCCCTCTCGGTAAGAGGGTATGGGTGGTTTGTCTTACCTGATGGGGCGGCGAAATACAGGCGGCATAATTTATTTTTAAAATCGGGGAGAGTTTATGGCCCGGGAGAGGGCTAGGGTGTAGGGTTGTCGTAGCAGATTGCCCGAATTTAGAAGCGTGTACCCCCTGTACGCGCGAAGGGTCTGGTTATCAGCTTATCGCTGTGCCGCCAGAAACATATATACCTGGTATTGAAAATCCTCTTGGAATGGAGGTGGTCGATCGAGTCGATCGAGTTGTTGTGTGCGGATTGTTTAGAGTAGAACGACTGCTGCGCGGTCTGCTGCTGGTGACGGCGGGGGTATCTCTTTGACCGGTCCCCGTCTGACAAGCAATGAGTTGGGGAAAGGGAGTCGTTAGCTAAGGAAAACAAATGAAACCATACAAACGTGTGGATTTTATTTGGGGGACTGACTGCAGACTTTGTTTAGGCTTCGGTAGCCTTTTTGAAGTCGTTCCAGGGAAATCTGCCCGATCCCCAAACAAATAAAAAAACAAACTTAACAGTCCGAGGGGGTGGCGAGCTTGGACTTTGCCACAGCAACGGGAGGGAAGAGGACCCCTGGCACGTCCCAACCCCAAGGGGGTCTGGGCCGTGTGAGGATAGCCCTGTGCCATCCATGTTCGGGGCAGATATACGGAGGGCGAGGCTCTTCAAGCCCACCTCCGATTATAGGAAAGGATGGACACGTGGTCAGATTCGGCTTGTGTTGTTGTTACTGTACCATTGTATTTGGGGCATTGCGAGGTCGTTCTCTGGCAGGTGATCTCGTAAGAGTGGAGGAAGTGTAGGTTAAAGTTGTAGATTTTATCCCCGTTGAATTTTCAGGAGATTTGCGTACAGTATGTTTGACAGGGGGCGAACCCCCGTTAAGACCCCGGTCGAGGGGGGTCGGGAAAGTGCCACTTGCACGCCCAAAACTTTGGTGTCGGGAAATATTGTTGGAAAATAGATATCGCCGCGAAACGGCTTCACCAAGCGCGGCGAATGTACCAGGCGAGTACAAGTAGACGAGGCATTCCCTATGCCTCTACCTACAGCTAGAAACAACTACTTACTGCGTCGAGACACGCCAGCGGGCGAGAGCACGGGGAGGGTATGGAGAAAGGTGTGCTTGTCTTTTGTGTGTCCCACCCACGCAGTATACGTAGTATAGTCTGTTTCATATATATGTGAAGGTTGTGTTGCACGCGTAGCAAGCGATGCAATATACAGTAGGTGGTAATCGTACAGTAGTCGTGTTGTTGTGGCAATCGTGTGGACGGGTACTACACCTGTCGCGGTACGAATGGCGACGTAGGTGGGAACTACCAAACGGAGGGACGGGGGATTTCCTCATGTCATGCATGGCCGTAGTCGGGGGGGAGGGGGGGGTACTCGTGCACGGCCGTAGTCGTATGACCATAGACCCTCGCGTCCCTACAATGCCGGGACGGAGCACGTTGGGTTTTCACCAACCAGCCAGAGTCGGGGGGGGGGGTATTTATCGCGACGCACTTATGACGCGGGTTACGATAAGGGTATAATGTTCTGGCCAAACCTCCTTCCTGGCTGGCTCTTATTATTAATATACTCCTCAACCAAAGAACTACACGATATTATTGGAACGTCATATATGCGTTCTACATGTTGCGTTCGTTGTCTACCTTGGCCGTCGGGTTTCACCTTTCTATGGTTTCCCAAGATCAGTTGCTTGAATGAGGAATGTATCACATCAGATGCACACCTGAGGATATTCCGAGGAAGTAGGGGCATCTATATGGTGGCATGTGTATTACCTACGTGCCACGAAAGAGTAGAGAAGTATCAAGTTGTAGCAGTGGGGGTGATAACGGTGCCACGAAAGAGTAAGGCGGTAGGAGGAGGAGGAGTGGGAGGAGGAGGAGAAGTAGTTGTATTAGTAGTAGTAGTAGTAGTAGTAGTAGTAGTAGTAGTGGTGGTGGTGGTGGTGGTAGTTGTAGTTGTAGTTGTAGTTGTAGTTGTAGTTGTAGTCGTGGTGGTAGTGGTGGTAGTGGTGGTAGTGGTAGTAGTGGTAGTAGTGGTAGTAGTAGTAGTAGTAATTGTTGTGGTTGTAGTTGTTGTTGTAGTTGTAGTTGTAGTTGTAGTTGTAGTTGTAGTCGTCGTAGTAGTTGTAGTTGTAGTGGTAGTTGTAGTTGTAGTTGTAGTCGTCGTAGTAGTCGTCGTAGTAGTTGTAGTTGTAGTGGTAGTAGTAGTTGTAGTGGTAGTAGTAGTAGTAGTAGTAGCAGCAGCAGTGATAGTGGCTGTCGGAAAACAGAGGACAGAGAAAGAGGGGGAGGCCGCTGCAGTATTATGTCTGGTGTCGTTGCCGAGGGGACAGGAATGGTTCCAAGCAGGGCTGAAGTCGGAAGGTACGGTTGCTCGAGGGTGTGGTTTCTCCTCCTCCAGGTGTTGTGATATTTGAGTAACTATACACAGCAACAGGCTGGCTCTAGCTTCGCTGCAGAGGTTTCTCCTTCGGAGTAGTAGTAGTAGTAGTAGTAGTAGTAGTAGTAGTAGTAGTAGTAGTAGCAGTAGTAGTAGCAGTAGTAGTGGAGGTCGTAGTGGTGGTCGTAGTGGTGGTTGTTGTTGTTGTTATAGCAGTAGTAGCAGTAGTAGCAGCAGCAGCAGTAACAGTAGCCATAGTCCTGTAGTACTGTAGTACCGGAGTATTGTAGTAGTCGCAGTGGTTGCAGGGGTTGTAGTCATAGTCGTAGTAATCGTAGTGGTCGTAGTGGTCGTAGTGGTAGTCGTAGTACTGTAGTAGTAATATACGAGGAGGAGGAGACGGAGGGCGAGGAAAAGAGGAAGAGGGAGGGGGGAGGAGGAGGAGGAGGAGGAGAAGGAGGAGGAGAAGGAGGAGGAGGAGGAGGAGGAGGAGAAGGAGGAGAAGGAGGAGGAGTGCTGTGAGTATACGCAGTAGTCGTAGTGATCGTAGTCGTAGTAGTCGTAGTGGTAGTCATAGCACTGCAGTAGTAGCACTGTAGTAGTAATATACGAGGAGGAAAGACGAGGGAAAAGGAAAGGGGGAGGAGGAGGGAGGCGGGAGGAGAAAGAGGAGGAGGAGGAATAGGAGTGCTGTGAGTATACACACGGGTCGGCTTGGCTGAATGTGCACATGCGCAGCCACTGATAAGCACGTATCACTGCGTAGTTTTCCATTCGGCTTTCGGTGTGTACCACGTAGAGCGGTCTGTGGTCCTTGTCGGGTTGGGTTCGGTAGGTGTCGAAACCTCGGCGGTTAGCGTAACAATACATTAAACTAATTGAACGGTTAGGGCATCTGTTGTTTCTGGAAGAGAAACAGGGGTGCCCATAAAATAAAAACAAAACATGACCAACCATCCTTTTGTTCACATTCGGCCCTCCCAGGGGGGGGGGGGTACTCATTTGTTGCTTGCCTTAGTAATTTGACCATTGGGGAGGTGGGGGGGGGGCAACAATCACACGAAATAAAGCACTGGGCTAGGGGTGCTATGCATCTCTCCCCCACGAACGTCTCGTGGTTTCTGTGGAACCCGAGCGCGCACATTCTATTTCAACCCGTCGGAGGGCCGAACGCATCAGCTCAGATCAATCCGTACTATACAACGTGCAGATAGGTGTCGGTGTATGCATGTCGTAACCGACGGTGCGCCACATCTGTGTATGTCGAAGCTTGAACGGTGATGTGTCGACCAGCCAGGGGTGGTATTGGCCAATGGCTTATTTTATGTGGGCGCCGCCGGGAGAGCCGGTGATGTTCGTTCTGGGATCGATACCCTCCTTTTAGACGCTGCTTAGAGATCAACGCCGTTATTTATTGGCGCCGTATAGGCGATCAGCAGCACACAGTATGGCGTCCGGGCGTGCGCATTTTGTCCAGGAAAACTTACCATGCTGGGAGGCTTAAAAGTCTTGCTACGACTCGGATTGAGCGGTTATCTACACGAGTTGTACACGTCGGTGGTTTTTTAAACGCCTACAAATAGTGTATGGGCCTCTTACGCACCTATTAGCGTTTACAACGTGACTTTGAGCCGAGGATTCACAAACGCGAAGACGGGTGTCCACATCATTTGAGCCTGCCTGCGCGATGCGTGCTTCGACAGCGAGGTACGTCTTGTAGCACACTTTGTTTTGGCTGGAAACACTTTCTGAATGGCGCGGCTCCTTGACCCAAACATTGTCGGGAGTTCATTGTTGTGTTGCAATATCTTCATTTTATACTTAGACCGTGGGATTGTTCATGGGGTAGCACATTCATTTCCCTCCGCAGCTTTGATTCGGGTGACTTACTGACGCATGCTTTTGCGATAGAGGTGCACCATGTTTTTTCTGAGCTCCCTCGCTTAAGGAGCGTCATACCTCACCGAAAAAAAGGATTTTGGTGGAAAATATAAGTGCTGCCGGATGTGAAATAACATGACCGAAGTATACTCCGAAACATTATTCGTCACAAAAATGACGAAGTCCGACGAATTTGAGTTAAGGAACCCGATCGTTCAGAAAACGATTCAGCGAAAAAGTGCTACCTGTACCGTAGCACGCGTCTAACTATTAGTGTAGAGCTCCTCAAGTGAAGGGCCTCAGGAAAACAATAGCGCACCTTTACCGTAACGTTTTTTAGTCCAATCTTGCTAGCACTCTACGCCGGGCATCGGCTAGGGTGGACTTATGACGCGTGCTACGGTAGAGGTAGCACGTTTCGGCTGAATCGTTTTCTGAACGATCGGGCCCCTTAACCCCAATTCGTCGGACTTTCATTTCTGTGACGAATAATGTTTCAGGGTATACTTTGGTAATGAGATTTATCATCCGGCGGCACTTGTATTTTCCTCTAAACTCATTTTTTCGGTAAGGTATGGCGCTCCTTAAGTGAGGAGCTGAGGAAAAATATGGTGCACCTCTATCGTAGCATGCCTCTTATCCCCCCTCCCACCAGCCTCGCTACCGCGGTTGTGCGCTGTCTCTCCTCGCCGACGACTTACGGAAGCTCGTGAGTGTCGCCGTCAAGAGCAGAGTACACAGAGGTATGCTCCCGAATAGACCACTTTGATTACTTTTTCCTCGTTCTAAAATTCTGCAACAAAAGGTGTCAGTGATATTGTACGTAGTAGACAGTTTGCTACAGCACTACTGTAGTCAGTAGCCTACCAACGCCCGTCCTCTCGCTGTATCGTCTTCCTTTCTCCTCCTCGGTCCGATACCGCCTTGTTCACAACGTCAGCATATTTATTCTGAGCTGAAGCTCGCCACCGGACTTACCTAACAACAACCCAAGCGCTTATATTTCGGCTACATATATATCATTACCACTGCTACAATCTCGTCGTCGGCCACGTTCATCGCTACGAGCACAACTAACCACCCCAACGAAACGGCTCGAAGGATCGAGCGCCTTAGACACTAACTGGAACCCCAGACGGCTTGACGTTGTGTCACCTGCAACTTCCCTGCCATCCAACTCAGAGTCTTCGGCGCTTTTCGCGCGCTCCGCTCTCTTCGCCAGGGCATAGTTGTCGTTCTCGGACAGGCCCCTAGATCAAATACATTGTGTTCGAAACAACAGGGTTGTTGTGGTAGGTATATGCCGTCTCTGGACATGTAAAAATAAGACTCACCATCCAGGACAAGCACACATGAGTCAAGCAGAACGCACCACAGAGTCCAGAATCGCGGTTCGGGGTGGTTCCCATTTGCGATGCGGGGTGAACAACCAGCGACTGCTGCACTGGGTGCACGCGCGGCCTGGCGTCTCTGGCGTTCTGCGGCATCTTGTTGTTGTGCTGATGGCGGTGGCATTTGGATCACAACGTGTTTTAGGATAAAGCAAAACGGGACGGTATACCTTTTGGGGGTGTATGGAGTACGCTTCAGTGAGCTCGAAAGGGGGTTCCAATACGTTGCCGCCGTCAAAATGATAAAAATCGAGCTTTCTCGTATTAATCATCATATTTTGTGTCGCCGGCACACCAAACGCGAGCAAAGCGAACCTTCATATTATTTTCCCTCTTTCGCTAAATTAATTAATTGTACCCCCCCCATACCACGAACAACCTACTTCGTATACCACATATTATCATAATACAATTATTGTATATTATCATACTTAGCCGTGGTACTTGCCTTCGTTTGTGTTGTTGTTGCTGCTGCTGTACATGCTGCGTATACTCAAAACCACGCGCCGGTGTTGTTGTGCGCGCGATACAGTAGGCTTTATACCCCTTGAAACACTACGGATTGATATTGTACAGGGGTTTGCCTTGGGGCGTTCAAAAGGGTTCCGGCAAGCGTGAGGGCTTGTTTTCAGCCAATCTACTCCTTGAAACAGAACAACATAAACAAAACAATAGCACGAGTACTGCACAGGGTATGCCCTTGGGGCTTTCGAAACGTTTCAGGCGTGTCTCAGGCAATGTCCAAGAAAAACGCCTTAAAACGATCGTAGGTACGTTTACGGTACACTCAGGCATTCCGGCGTCTTCCTGAATACATGCCTATCTAATTGATTTTCGCCTGCGGCGTGCCTATCTTCACATATCTCAAAGCACCCGTGGCGGCTCCTAAAAAGGCGGGTCTGCTGTAGGCTACGTGGTTACACCAGGCCTGTATTGTGGGGGTGGTTGAGGGGAGGGGGTCACACACCACCTGGTACGATTTAATTTTTTTCGAGACCTCATCGAAAACGAATATGTTTGCAAACGTCTACGTAACAAGATCAAGTCTACTGTAACATTGGGGCTTCTATGTGCTATGACCCTTTGGGGGGGGTCATAGCCCATCTAGGTATATATGCGTGTGTGTACAGCCGAGCTGGCTGCTACAAGCTATTTATTCAGACACGACTATGATATATATCGTGTCCCTCGAACGTGAAATCCAACTAATGTCTTGGAATTAGTATGAACTATTTTATTTTACATACGAACAAAGCTACGAACTCAAAAACAAAACTATGCATACGAAGGGGCCTCGCCGCCGAGCTGGCTGCATTTTCGAGGTATGATTAATCCCACGGTAGGGGTGCAGCATACTTTTCCGAGCTCCTCACATGAGGAGCTTAATATCTCACCCGAAACATGACTTCGGAAACATTCGTTCGCGCAATCCGACCAAACCTTCCAATGCGGTAGTCCAAAAACATATAAACCAGTAAAATAATTATAGTATCCGGTGGTTACTCACGTGAGGAGCACAATCGGTCATAACATATTGAGCCTAAAAGTGGTACCCCTACCTACCGTGGGGTTACTCGTACATGATAAAACTATCCAGGATGTGCTCCCGGACCTGATCCCGCCCGGACCTGATCCCATTTGACACTATATCTACCCCTCACTTAGTGGTGCATACGTGTACCTCACGGTATAGCATGCAACCTATAACACACCCGACTCATCCCATGGTAGGTGACGAGCATCGAAAAATGCCCCCAGCTCAACGATATGGGGAATTCGGGGGGGGGTGCAAGCGGGCGGCAGGCTACGAATGTTTTGACGTGTCTCTGACGTCGCTTCAGTCTTGCCAGCGTTAAGCCCAATAAGGAATCGGCTCAAACAAGGGCGAGACTTCCTGTGCGATGCTGTAGGTCAGCAAAACTTGAGCGCAGATCAATTTATTGAACTTGCGTGTTTGTGCAGTAACGTAATGGCTCACGCGGACGACAGTAATACGATGCGTTGGACAGGTATACTCTGCCGCGGGCGACAAATCGGGCGTTCATTCCTGCAGGCTGTGTGCAGGCGCCGGCACTCCCATGTCTTGCCCGATCGCGGCGGGCGCGGCGGCTATGGTGAGCGCTCGCAGTAGTGAAATGGGTGCTGTTTGGTGCGTCCACGGGAGTAGCGGCGCGCTCGGGGTGCATCTGTTCGTGCCGTTTGGATGTAGCATGCGTTTTGGCGTGGGATACGTTTTGACCAAGGCCTTGGACAAACTATGGCAATAAAGCTGTATCACGTCTTGAGCTTCCATGCCGAATATATACCACACCCTGGACAATAGACAATGGTCTAATTATTTACTAATAGTTTCCTATTACAATTGTCTGGCGATTGTGGTCACCAATTCCAGTTAATTTGAACGCATCGAGCTCTATGGCACAGACAGTTTCTATTAACAGACACCCACCAGGCCCTATCGTCCACCAAATTTATGCTAATATACACCCATCTACATCAATGGTTGAAGTAATCGCTATTAACAGTTACCAATGAAATCCCATTGGTGAACCCATAGTCTATTGCAATATAATATTCCATTCTATTGTAACGCTAATGGACAATTGCAGAATATTTTCGGTGCCAATGGTGCTGACAATTCCATTTAATTAATATTCTCCTAAATGAATTGTGCTGGCAATTCTATTTAGTTGACACCCCTCTAAATAAATTGTGCTGGCAATTCCATTCAATTGACAACCTCCCAAATAAATTGTGCTGGCGATTCCATTTAATTGACATCCTTCTAAATTATTTGCGCGGGCAATTCCATTTAATAGGCATCTTTCTAAAGAATTGTCCTGGCAATTTCATTTTTTTGGCAGGCTTCGAAATAAATTGTCCAGACAATCAGGCATTTCCATTCAATAGACAATATTATGTTACCGGTCAATTGATTCCGGACGCTGCAATTGGAAGTTGACACATCAATGTATGTATGCATGAGGAAGCTATTTCTTAAAGTTGCAAAGGCAAACGATTCGTGAGGCTGTCTAGCGATTGGAATTGCCGGACCAATTGATTAATGAAGCAGTCTATTAATTGGAATCGACCAGACAACATATTTCGGAGGATGCCCATTAAATTTAATATATCGGACAAAATGTTTGGCGGCCGATTAATCACTTGGAAAATGTTTTTTTCATTCCCTTTCTGCTTAAGCCTTGGACAATAGGCATCGCAATAGACTATTGCGCCTACAATAGACGCACCGAAAAGTCTATTAAATGAAATGAGGCGGACAATTGATTATTACCATATTGCCGCAATTGGAATTGCAAAGACAACAACATATTGTAGTCCACCTACTAATTGGAATTGCTTAGGCAATTGTTTTAGAGCTCTGTTAATTAACTGGAATTGCCTCCTGCAATTTTTTCGCTTCGCAGACTCCAATACTCTATTACTTCTTCAATAGGATATGGGACCTACCCACAATGGACTATTGCTTTTACAGTAGATCTCCCGGAAGTCCATTTAAATGGAATTGGTCGAGATCCTGCTTTCGTGGTGCATCTATCAATAGGAATGGTTCGGCCAATAGGTTTGTGTCCTGGTCTTCCAATAGATATTGTTTCAGCAATTATTTTCTGGTCTTGTCTCACAATTGAAATGGTTCAATCAAACCGTTTCTGCTCTCACCTTCCAATAATAGGAATTGTTTCAATAATTTCTTTTTGTTCCTTTCTATTAATAGGAATGGTCGGATCAATAGGTTTCTGCCCTGACCTTCCAATTGAAATTGTTTCAACAATTAGTTTCAGGTCTTGCCTATCAATAGGAGTGGTTTGGTCAATAATAGGTTTCTGTGCTGACTTTCCAAATAAAATTGTTGGTTGGGTCAATAGGCTTTGTCCCGACCTTCCAATTGTTAGTGGTCGATTTTGTTTTTTCTGACCTCGACAATTCCAATTAATAGACTGTACTTTAAGTCATTTGGTTGGACAGTTCCAATTGGTAGACAACACTCGAAACAAATTGGCTACGTATACAAATCCGACTGATAGATCTCACTCGAAATAATTTTACTGAGCAATTTCAATTAATAGAAATCACTCGAAATCATTTAGTTGGACAATTGCGTTTCATAGATAGCATTTGAAATCAAGTGTCTCGGCAATTCCAATTAATAGCCAGCACCCGAAATCAATTGTAGGCACAATTCCAATTAATAGGCAGCACCCAAAATCAGTTGCTCGGACAATTTCAATTAGTATCCTTCAATCGAAATCATTTGGTTGGGCAAATCCAATTAATAGACAGCATCCGAAATCAGTTGTAGCCACAATAGACTATTGTAATAGGAATGGTCCAAATAATTGTGCAGGCAATTCCAATTAATTGACAGCACCCAAAATCAATTGTGTGGGCATTTCCAATTAGTAGGCAGCATCCAAAATTAATTACCCGGACAATTCAAATGAATATACTTCAATCAAAATCATTTGGTTGGGCAATTCCAATGAATAGACTACACCCAAAAATAATTATAGACACAATAGACTATTGAAATAGGAATTGTCCAGGGTGCGATTACATACATAAAAGCTGACACTATATTTGCGCTTGTGGGTGTGTACATCTTGATGTCCTCGGTATTGGTGTGCCCTCAAGTATTCCGTCGCTTGTTCCGACACTCATGTGCTACTGCTGTAGATACGTCGCTACAGTTTCCATTTCGACATAATCTCTGAATCGTTGTTCCTCGCTGTTTCTGGACCCCAGATACGACAGTACTTCTTGGACGCGAACTACTACGTTGCTGATGTAAAAGCTCGAGGATTGTGCACCGATGAAGGATTCATTTGCGAGGTGTTCTCACCTTCGTCAGCGACGGTAAAGGTAAGAGCGTAAGCATTCGTTGATTGTCGCACGCGTGGGGCAACGAGCGCGATAACACGACGAACACCATGGATGGGGTTAACCCAAGCTCTTGCAACGAATAGCGGGGCGCGTATTTCCAAGTAAGAACTGTACGTGAGTGAAATTATACCGGTACTGTCGCCGTATGGGAATATTCATATGTACTGTAGATATAGAGAAACGGCCCCACTCGGTTTGCCTGCGAGATTCAGAACGAAGTCGACCTAACGGCCGAGGCAGTGGCACCCCTCGACCGACTGCCACGTCTCGACAACCCTTCCCGATTTGTTTCGTTTGTAGGCCTTGCTCATTAACAGCGCAAACCTGATGGGAGGCAGCCCAGAGCCGAACGGCTCCCGCGGCTTCGGGAGGATTCACTTGGAGATGGGGGATGCCATTGGGTGGGGATGAAGGCCTGGTTCTCTTCGTGGCAGATTCCGCCAACATTTCCATACCCGAGCTCACCCAGCACGAATTCGTGTTTGACGTCGACGCTGAGGCTGGTATCGATTTCCGGGTGACCTTATCCTGGATCGACCCCCCTACCACGGCGTTTGCAGCGGTTCAGCTGGTCAACGATATCAACCTGGCCGTTGTTTCTCCCGGCGGGACGACACACACCATGTGGACCTCGGGTGTTGCTGACAGTGTGAACGTGAACGAGAGGGTGATCGTTGCCGTTGAAGGTGTATAAAGCGGGACCTGGACAAGTCCGCTTATCGGCGGAAAGGCTCGCCACCGACATTCAGAGATATTCGCTTGTCGTAAACGGAGCCATGAAATCGATGGTTGGAGACGGAGCGGGTGCTAGGACTTTGCTGGTCTCCTCTTCGTCTCACCCCTCCAAGCGTGGGTCTTCCGGCACGAGTGCCGATCTCGCCTTTTCCTCCGCTGAGGCAGTGGCATCCTCGTCTTGGTTACCTATGGTGTTTCTCATTGATGCGGTCGCATCGATGGTCGCTTCTGCGTGCTCGGCGTGAGCAGAAACCAATCTGCGCCTCGATCGAGCCTTAAGCCCCGCCCTATGTGTGTGTAACGCAACAAAGGTCCTGGGTTGGGCGTGCCAATGGTTCAAGGCTGTTTTCTGTACCGATGCGTGCTATTCGTACGATGGGGTTACTATGCCTTGTTGTGGCTGTCGGGGCTCCACTGTACCTTGTTTTGGCTCACGGGGCGCCTGAACTGAGGAACTGCCCAATATGGTTGAAATGTCATTCATGTTTTATGATTATGTACTACGAAGGCCATGGGAGTGTTCGCCTTTGTTGTTTGTTTCCTCATAATTTGGGTGAGGTAGAAAGACTTTCTCGAGTAAGGTGCCTCGTATCTGTACATATTGGACGGAGAGAGTGTATGAGCTTGGCAAGGGTAGCCGTTAAGCTGCGATGCCTTGGGGGCGTTACTGAAGGCGTGTAACGAACACGAGCTGGTTCAGGCATATCACCCCAAATTTCGTCAGTCACGAATGCCGCATGCAATAGCAACTACAATGTCACATATTTGGTATCGCACTGACCGCCATTAACAGTGGAAGAGGGTGACATCGTCAGTTTTTTCTTCAAGGACCTAGAACTGGCGCTACCGCCGAAAATGTGGCCCGATCAATCACAGGCCTTCAAAGAGGTCAACAGTAGTCAGGCTTTACCGTAGGAAAACATTTTTTCCTCCCTTTTTTGTTTCTGAACGAGCCGCTTCCAGGTGGTTCAAGGCATGTTTGTACGAAGTTTCACGTAAACATTCGAAGATCTGACTGCGTATGATCATATTAAGTCACATTTAATGCCCAAAATCGACTATATACTGAAACTAAGTAATTCCGAGGCAACGCCTATTTTTGCACTTTTACCGCACAAAAGTCCAAATGTCCACGCCGGTTTTTGGGGATAGACCCTGAAATTTGGCACACGAGTTTTATGCGCCTTACCCGAGCCTTCGACCCATGGGATTGTATTTTTATTTTTTTTCGACGGAAAAATTGGATCCCTTAAGGCCCAAACTTCTGTAGTATTAGTGTACGCTTTCACCGATCATTTAAAATGGGTATGGGATTAGTTGAGGCCTCCTGCCCCAGCCAGTGGTACTATCCATACTTTCTGGGGCTCTTGAACTATCCGTTGACCATTTGGCCGGGGTCAGATAACTCTTCCCTGTCCATTGTCTCACCCAAGCTTACAGTACAACACCTCTACCGCGGAGTGCACGCGGCACAGCCTTCGTGAAAGCCTGGACAGTGGTAAATCGATGACTGCCGCGGAGTCAATGTCCCGCCGCCGTCTGGAAGCACCGTCGTGTTGTAGATCGGACACCACCGTCAAGACCTACTCGTGGTCGCATTTTACACTCCCATGACACTTCGTCCGTCTTCTAGCTCCTGATCTTCATGGTATCGGCTACTGCCGTACCCGCTACAGATCTACCCGTCTAGCGAAATTTGAACGGCCCAAGCACCGAGCCCCGCTGGAACGGGCGTCTATGCACCGCATCGGGTCGGTAATAGAGACAATCGTGTCAACTTCCAGGCCTAGACGATCTACTGTAATTCCTATGCACCACAGAAGCGCGAGATTGTGATACTGCTGTCGTTGGGAATAGCACGATGGTGTCAAAATAAATGTGATCGGCGTCAATCGTCTGTACACAGGATGGCTGTGTAGGGCCTGTCACCCATCCCACGGTAGGGACTTGGCTAGATTATAGTATAGGCTCCGTATGGTGTGACCGGTTCAGCTTCTCAAGCGAGTAACTATCGGCTATAATAGAGTGCTCACTTTGCTCGCGCATTTTTTTCTAGAACTAGCTCCTATATAGTCTAATTAGTATAATCAAATGTTGGTCGGGTTGCACGAACAACCTTTGCGAAGGTACGATTCGGGTGCATTCGATTATATTGAGATCCTCACGTGAGGAGCTCAAAAGATGCAATAAAATAAAATAATAATAAGCCACCACCCCTAAAAGACATTGCACCTTGTGTCAAGCGACTGAGGGGGGGCACGGCCGCATCACGGTATCAGCCAACTCTGGGGGCCCGGCTGTTCCAGGTTAGCGTGTCAGCCATAGGGCTACATCAACAGCGAATCACGGGAGAACGCGACCCACACAGCCACACCCACACAATAGCCAATCCCTGGTGGGATCCGGGCTGTCTTCGAGATGTTCGATCCTACGCGCCAAATACTGCTGATATTCTGTACAACGTGGAGAGCAAGTGACAGCGTTTACACGACCCTACGAAGTATCGCGCTCAGCAAGTACTAGAAGGTAGGTGGAATCATCTTGTCTGGGACTTCATGATTTGTGAACGGGTGTACGAGTACATGGCACCGAGATGGAAAAACGCGCCTGTAACGCGATAAACAACCTTTCTTTGCAGTGCGCGTCTAGGTACAGTCCACGATCTACAGCAATCGCAACCGTGACCAGACACAGAGCATGTGCTTCATTGGTCTGCAGAAAGCATACGACTTTGTCGACCGAGAGCTGCTGTGGCAGGCACTTACGCGCGTTGGCATACGAAACGAAATGCTTACAAAAATCCGCAAGTTCACGAAGGCATGTGCGCTTGCGTACGCATAGATGACGGTGAGCAATCTGACTGGTTTAATGTCACGCAGGGGCTACGGCAAGGCTGCGTGCTGTCGCCGCTGCTGTTCAACGTGTTCTTCGTTGCTGTGATACACGTTGTTCTCGTACGCTTCAGCGAAGACGAGGACATCATGAGGGATGTGGTTCACCTCGAGAAGGATGCACAGAAGTAGTGGTCGGAAAAGAGATGACATTGGCATTCATGCGAAGGGGAGTATGGGGTATGCTGTACGCTGATGATTCAGGAATTGTCTCAAAGTCTGCGGAGGGACTCGCTAAAATGATGACAGTCATCGTGACTGTCGAAAGCAGCAGGCCTCACGGTTTCGGAAAACAAGACGGAAACGATGATTCTACGAACACCGAACCAGACACCCCCTGCTCTGCCGCTCGTTATCGAAGCAGTTGGTTAGAGGTATAGACAGACGAGCCAGTTATTATACCTCGGCAGCAATGTCCACGAAAACGCTGACCTCTCACTCGAAATCGAACGACGGATCCGTCTCATGCGGGCATGCTTCAAACGGTTCGGACCGGAGTTGTACGACATGAAGACGGCCCCACTTAATCTGCAAGTCCGCATGTTGAAGGTCGAGGATATTGAAACCCTGCTGTACGGATGGGTGACGTGGACTCTCAGTGCACAACACTTCGCCAGGCTTCGATCGGTACACCACCAAGTCCTCCTACGTGTCATTGGCTTCCAGCGTCGGCAGCGTGGCGACTATAGGACCCTCTCGTACGCGAAGGCTCTCAAGCAGACACGATGCGAGAGCATGGAAACGACGATCCGTAAACGGCGGCTGTTCTTTGCGGGGGCCGTGGCACGGCAACACAACAGGCGACTACCCCGTCGGGTGATGTTCGGGACAATGCCGGGCGGGGAGGGACGCAGACCGGGCGGACAACCAAAGACTTGGCAGGAATTACTTGTTGAAGACCTCAAGGCGTTTCGAGCCACCGAGGGGTCCACGACACAGTCCCTGTTGGTATTTGGAGTAGAGACCGCGATATGGACCGTTGCAGCAAATAAGATGGGCAAGTGGTGCAGGGGGGAGGTCCTCGAAGCAGCTGAACGGTTCATGCCCGGTGGCACAAGGACGAGGCGGAACTGAGTAGACAGCACCACGCATCCGTTGCGGGTGATGCACAAGGGAATGGGAGAGGGGGGGGTAACAGTCGTACAGGAAACCGCGGTTGATGAGAGTAGGAGGAGACAGCCGACAGGATAGCAAGGTACCAGGCTGACTAGTAAGTCCCGCCTAGACTCCCGTGCCGCGCACCTCTGTAGCTGCTTCGAACGCGGCCCTGTTGTGTTTTTTCGTTTGTTTTTTGTTTCATTGTTACTCTCGTTCTTATCCCTGTGATAGGAAGACGTACTATATACCTGGCTTGGTGGATGGCGAAGCTGGTCGTTGCTTTTCCTTGATTATTTATGGTGGTTTTTTTTTCCCTTGTGTTTGTTTGCTTGGTGTATTGCCTGTCGTAGTTTCCAGGGGGGCACGACAGCGATGCAAGCCCCTCGCATTATTTTATTTTGTTTTATTTTGTATTTATGTTTATTATTTTTCGCCGTGGTCGCTTTTGCCTTTGTTTCTTCTGTCCTTCCGTATTTAATTGGTTTATTTTTGTTGTTGTTGTTGCTACTTTATATGGGCCGTACAAAAAGTATGACACCCCCCCCTAAACGGCCGTTACCAAGGGCGCACAAAAAAAAAAGTTATCGACACCACACACCCCCCCCCCCTATATTGGAGGGAAGAAACCGGACCGTTGTGATCCCAGAAAACAATAAGTCAAGTTTTTTTTTAATTACCCCCCCCCCGACCAGCGAAAAAAAAATAGGGGGGGTCTCTAAAACCAAGTTAAAAAGGGAACAAAAAACGAAAAAAAAATGTTTTTTGCTCATTTCGTCCTGTGATCACAGCGATCCGGTTTGTTTTTTCATTCTGACCTTCCTACGTAGTGTGGTGTCGTTTTCTCATTTTTTTTTACGCCCCTGTACTTACGTATATATTCATTTTGTTTCTTCTGTTATTTCCTCTTCTCTTACCCTGACTTTCGTGTGTGGCACGAAAACGAAACGGAACTGAGTGGGAAGCCCCACGTATCCGTGATATGGGTGGCGCCCAAGGGAATGGAGACAGAGGGGGGGGCGGTTCGTAGGGAAACCGCGGCGGACGAAAGCAGGAAGGAGACAGCAGACAGGGTAGCAAGGTATCAGACCGACTAGCTGGTAGAACCTGTCTGTACTACGGGCTACGGGTACAAACCTGCCTCGGCTGCCTAGAAGGTGCTTTTGGTGTGCTCCGGTTGCCTGTCCTTTCCTGTCGTTCTTAGTCTTGCTCTGTTTGCGTTTTGCTTTTCATTCCGTTTCATTCCGTTTCATTCCGTTTCATTTCATTTGATTTTATTGTATGTCGCATCTTCTCTGGGAGAAGCACGACACTTTCTTTATTTTTCTATTGTCATGTTTTTGTTTAGTTGTTTGATTGTTGATTTGCTTTTCGCTTTTTCTCTTCTTTTTTCCTATTTTTCCTGTTTCATGCACCTGGATCGCTAGCAGGGTAGGTCTTGCCTGTCGTATATGGCATTGCATTGTCTGCTTTGCTTACTGCACTGCAGCGTAGTATCTCTGCTGTGTCGTAGTTTTGTGACCAGAGAACTGGTACCTTTCTAGGATGAAGAATCGGCACGGACACACTGGGTGTGCTGGATGTCGACGGGTAGAAAGGAAGGCTTAATGTGAAGAACGCACACATGCACATACATGTGTAAGATACGGTGACATTCATGCACATCGCGTCAAAACCAGTAGCATTGGTATCGCGTCAGCGCCTTGTGCTGTAATGTACGAAAATAGCATATATCCATATCAACGAACTATGATCCGACACTCTGAACACTACTATTATATGACACTATTAATATAATAAGTACTCGTATGTCAGTAGTGAACAGCGCATCATGCTGCTGTGTCCTATGTACGAGCTAGAAGTATATCAGACGACTATGTTCAAGGCATCGAACCGATAGCCTATACCTCGTACGTACTAGCTACTACAACAGCAGTCGGCTGGGTACCACAGGTAACATGTACGGTAGATATATTGCATACATACCTGGGATCATGTAGTAAGTGTGCTAATGATTTTTTTCAAACAACAGGGAGCAGGTTTGGGTGGTGGATGCAATAATACTAAAATTAGAGTTAATATTATTTATTTTCTGAATTCGGGGAGACGAAATCTTCAACATACTGTTGTGAAGTGAGATGTAGGAAGAGGTGCAATTAAATCGAAACGAAGTCATGAATGAGTTGGACCCAAAGAAAATGCTGACATACATGCATGTGAGATCCTCTTGGTCGTGTTCAAGATCATATTCAGTTTGGATTTTGTTGGATACCAGAACGAATCTTGAGCATGGAATAATAATAGAGGGGTAAGAAATTGCCAAGAAAATTACGGACGGTAGAAAATGATGCGGAAAGATTATCGGATAGAGCGTGGTTCGACCAATCAATGATGTTTATTTGCCACCTCGGATAGCGTAAAATTCGTATAACACGCAATATTAACTTATGGGGCCTATACGTAGTACAGGGACGTGACAATGTGCTACCAGGGTACCTGGTATAATATTAAAAAATTAAAAAAAACAACAGCTGTGAGCTCGAGGATTTCGTCGAAACTCATAATATACCAGGTGTATAGCGTTAACACACAGGCGGAGAGCAATTAATTACGGGAAAGCGGTATCAAAGTGTTAACTGGAAACCCAAGAACGTGCATTTCTGCTCGACCCCGTCTAGCTCTGGTACACATACAGTAGTAAAACATTCCGCCATGATACGGCCGTCCTTCCTTGCACTACAGTATACAAGGTTCCCCTCCGGGACGTGCCTAGGGGAGTGGCGCAAGAACGAATTGAAATCCAAACTCGTACATAATTCGATATTGTATCCTACGCAAGCGTATTACATCATAGTACGACGTGATTATGAATTATCTGCATATTACCGTACATGCAGGGTACATGCATACTATTTTTTAGAACTAACTGTATCAGATGACCTGCGCACTTTTGGGGATAAAAAGACTTGGAAATAGTGTGGAACCCTTACTATTGACTGCTTATTTTTAATAGATTTTCCTAACGATTCCGCCAAACATTATATTATGTTCGCCAGTGTGTTTATGTATTATATGTCTTTGTTGTGTGGAGAGGCACCACAGTTGACTTGGTTCTAGAAGGGGATCGAAATAGACTCGATTTCAGTGTTAGGGTCGAAATCATCATGGTTTTATGTGGGGGGATCAAACATGACTTGGTTTTTGTCTTGGGTTCGAAATTGGCCTGGTTTTGGTGCGGAGGGTCGAAATTGGCTTATTTTTTGTGTCAGGGCCGAAAATGACTGTTTATTTTTCACTTTGGTTTGTTTTATGTATATATTATGTACGTGCGTAACCCAGACACCACAGACAGCACACGAGCAGTGCAGAGCAATAAAACAGCATGAAGCGCGTGCGGTAGTTTTGTCCGCCCTGTATTTCGAGTCTCGTCACCTCGGGCATCTTTCGAACAGTGGGTGGGATAACAATGCACGGTGAGCTTTTTCACCCCCCATACCAAGGTCAAGTCATTTTCGGCCCGCAGACAAATAGCAAGTAAATTTCTATCCCCCACTAAAAAGGAAAAACTTATGAACGAGAGTCTCGAACTGACGACTTCAAACAAATAACCGGGCATCGCACTCATTTGACCATATTACCAAAGAGTCAAAATACTTTTTTTACTGGCGTGCGTGTCCACAGCAGTGAGTGCGTGACGCACCGCACATACACATGCACAGCAGCAGCGCAGCAGAAGGAGAGAGATAGAGATGACCGATGACGGATCATAGCCTCCGAGAAAGCAACTACTGCTGCTGGATCCACAGCAGTACAGCGCGGACCTGCCACATGCGCGTGATGTTGCCTGCTGCTGCTTGTGCTGCTGGGCGGGGTTGCAACGTGTTGTTTGTGTTCTCTTTGCATGTTATCTGATGTCTAAAAGTTTGGTGGTGTGCTTGGGGCAAGAACCCGCAACATCAGAAATATAATATTAGTTGCCGTACTCACACGTAATAAAAACGGCCCTTACATTTCGGTCCAAAGTGACCCTGGATATGTCATAAACACACAGCACAACAGCAAAGAATGCAAGACAGGTGGCGGACTACGGACAACAGCCTTGGATAAAACAACTACCTACAGCAGCAGTACAGCCCAGATGGATGTGCCACTCACGCACGATGTTCCCTACTGGTGTTGGCGGCAACGCTGTAACGCCGTGCTCTGTGCATGTTGTCTGTTGTCTACTGGTATCTGGTACATGTTTCTGGCCTGTGTGCATGTGAGAGAGCAAAAAACAGACAACATCTAAAAATAGAACATCGTTATTTACTGGCACGTACGTACGAAACACGGCCTCATGCAGAAAGCCCGGGAAATCGGCTTATCCACTCCCGCGGGAAAAAAAACTTCGAGCGCCCGCCACGCGAGCCACAGACCTCGGATCGAGCCCAAACCTCGACCAATGTGTCCGGCCGGGCTTGCTGTGTCGGGGTACTTAGCGTTTTGCCGAAAAGTGCTCGTACGAAGAGAAAAGTTGCGAAAAGTGCGAAAATTTCACAAACATAACTATACATATAACACGGTGTATCAGACACAATGCTTTAGGCTTTGACCAAATAATACGTACCGGTACGTCGTATCACTGTAATATGCCCAGATCGACGTCTGTCTCCAGTTATATCAAAAAGATACGTAGCATAATAATGTTACTGCTGTCTACCCAGCGTTAGGTATAAAACACTCCACTCAGCATTGTTACCCTTTCCCCGGCTCCCCTCGAGGGGGTGTGTTAGGCATAGTGTTAATATAACACCCTCCTAACATAACGTTACCCTTCCCCCCCCTTTTTATCGCGAGAAGACTTCAGCCTTTCCTTCCCTCGTCGACTCGCATCGAATTGTGCCTACCCACGCTACTATTAATTGGCGCTCTCAGCAGTTGATTCCGTTTTTTATTTATTTTTGCAAATAAACTCAAAAGTCCGACCCACGTGAGATTCGAACTCCAGACATCAACGTTCAGAAGCGTTCGAGGTTACCTCTAGACCATCGGGGCGACCGACTAGGGAGTTTTCTTACTTGCACACAATTCATTCCTGTCGCCCTATACTATTAATAAGGTACCCTGCTACACGCCTGCTGCTACAGAAGAAGTGGCAAGTCTCCCTCAAGCTGAAAGTATTCATCGCATCGAACGACAATGTTCTGTCCATGCTATGTCCAACTAAATGGCTCATCATGGCGCTTGCATGGCGGGTGAATGACCATGCCGGGCTTATGTTCAACCTCATTCTCGCGCCAAATAATCTGCTTCTGTCTTCGTGGTCGTATACCGACCCTTCTTTTTTCACGTCGCACTCTCATCAATTTCCAAACTTTTCACTAGCAAATTGCTATGCAATTTATTATTCTTGGCAACATTTGTGGGTCCTCTCAGGCCCCTGTGCTTCCTCCCGAAAAGAACGGGGGGCCCCCCTGTACGTAGACTAACTGCCCGTACTGGCAGGAGGCATGCAGCGCAGAACATGGACGATTAACCAAGCAGAACGCAACACCGAGGCTGTTGTCGGGAGACGTCAAGGACACGGCATAATATACAGAAGGTGAAATTTCGTACCAGGCGACACATGATGCCCACTGATAGACATCACAAGTAGGAGCTCTTTTCCCATGATCCCTCTGTTCGAGTATTCCTGTATATTCATGGTGGGTCCTATCTTTGTTGTCGTTTGTGAGCGCGTTGTGTCGGGTAGTAGGTCTTTGCATGATGAACTGCCTACGATTCCTTGACGATTCTCGGCACCATGGTCCTGCGGTCGTACAATATGATGTGTAGATGATTGCTGCTGCTGCTGTGATCGTGAAAACATATACTGTAGAGACGAGGCTAATATGCGGCGTCAGTAGGCTGCTGCCGCTGTCCTAATAGTACTGTTACTACAGCAGTACTACTATAACAGGGGGCCATAGTAAACAGGACCAAATATTGTTGGTAAAAATAGGGATACATATAGGTTTTTGTCTATACCGTAGGTCCTGTTTACTATGGTCCCCTGTACTACTACTACTACTACTACTACTACTACTACTACTACTACTACTATACTACAGTACCACTACTACTACTACTACTATTAGTGCCGTTTTTCTGGATGTGCAGCAGCGAGCGAGCGACTGCAAATAGAGCTACTGCTGCTCGGCATAATAACTGCTGCTGCTGTTGATGCCGCGGCACTGCTGCGCTGCTGTTGTTTTTGTGTAGCACAGTAGTAGGGCTGTGTCGTGGGACCATCTATCGGTCTCAGAACCGAATATGTTGTGTAGAGCCTTGTCACGACAAAAAAAGTATTGAAGTTCATGGCTTCCACGACATTCGACATTGACCCCAACATCATCAGTATTTCGTACCGTGCTCCCAAAACGGTATCCTTGCTCCGTGGTGGTGTGGTACTTCATTCGACCGATTTGACTGACTGGAACGGAACGAGATTTTTCGCGGTATCCAAGATGTTTTTTATCGGCTTGTGTCCGCTCGACTGTCTACTGTAGGCACCCGCTCCTGGCAGGCTGCAACAGGCCGCAACAGAAAGTAACCCATGAATTTGCCTCGAGACTGAGCCGCTGGACTCTATAGGACACTGACTGTGGTACCGTCACGCAGGCAGCGAGTGCTTCTGGTCCAGAGGATACCTTCACACGCAAGAAAAGCGCCTGTGGCATGCCTCAGACCAAGCAGCCGACCAAGTGGCACCCTCGGGACAAATCTAGAAATTATGATATCGTCGTCGCTGCTCGACGAGGGATCCTGGTGCTTCAGTGAACATCGATCCAGCATGTTTGCCACTACTACTGTGCTGTCGATATATATATGTCGCCATCGTCTCGTTCGCCACCCAAATGGCTCCCTCGTGAGCCTCGTGTACAGGCTATGGCCGGATCGCGTGGCTCTTACCGCAGGCGAGACCTTTCGCGTCTACACGTGCTCCATCGTGTTCTCCGGTGTCATTTCATTTTGCCCCATACCCTCGCGGGCCTCCCAGCAAACGTCGCAACCAGTCGCAACACTTCCAGCACCAATTAACTGCCGCAATTATTCCAAGTGGGCCGTTCGGTCCTGCTGAACAAGGATTTACTGTTTTGACAGATTCGCTTCCAATTTTTTTACAGGATAGAACGGTTGGAATCTATCCAGTCAGCTTGAAAATAATCGTATCCATCGCCAAATCCGCGAGCAAATAATATCCCGTTCCTTTTTACGTTCCAATGTTGGTAGAGTGAAGCTATAAGACACGCCGTGGAGGGTGGCGTCCAACGGCAACTTGAGTTATATCTTAGGTTGCAACATAGTTTTTCGACACACTGGCAGCTTCCGAGCGCCACCCGACCCCACGCGTACACATGACAGAGCGACGCCCGCTCGAGGCATCAGCCCGCGATGACCCCGGCGAAAGAAAACGGGTGCTGGCGACGCCCAACTATGCAAGAGCGGGGGGGGGTCGAAAGTTTCCCTCCCCGGGGTTGGCAAATAGATTACTGTTCGTATGTGTTTCCTTTTGCGTCAGCTGTAGAAAGCGCTCGGCTGCAGAGGACGAAAGCGGGAATACGAACCCAACCTGCTCCGCTTAGTTTGTGGGTGAGGCGAGTAAGTGTACATTATTAGGTTTTACCTACTGCTGTATAGTGTGACTTTTGTTTTTTAGCTGCAAAAGGCGTTTTATTTATAGTACGAGTATACGTACGTAAATGTTAGTGTGGTTTGTGGGTGAGGCGAGTAAGTGTACATTATTAGGTTTTACCTACTGCTGTATAGTGTGACTTTTGTTTTTTAGCTGCAAAAGGCGTTTTATTTATAGTACGAGTATACGTACGTAAATGTTAGTGGTTGATGTAAATAATTCGACCACATGGTGCCACTCGGCCGCTACGCATAGACCATGGTGGTGCCGCGCACGAACTGGGTACACATCAACTGGTGTACGAACTGCTGTGCGTGCTGCTGTACTGATGTAGTACATGGTGGGTGGGTGTGTCGATGTGTTGGTGGGTGGGTGGGTATGTCGGTTGTACGTGGTTGAGTGCTGTCGTACCTCGAGGTTGGCCCCTTTCATCTAATGCCCGGTTACCCGGCGGGTATACCCGTTCGGACCCCACCAGTTCAACGCGTAGGGTCCGACCTCACTACCCGCGGGTATTTGGACCCTGCGGTAAATGACGCCATGAGTACCCGGGTACCCGGGTACCCGGGGGTATCCGGGTACCCGTTCGTTTTGACGAACCCCGGTTGAGTATTCTTCCGTAATATATCTACTAGAAAACTGATTACAATGAGCACCACACACTCAACACTCAACCCTGTGACCGGGACAGACATATAATCGACACGCAACATGCTCGTAAAAAAAAAACAGTAGGAACGCCAGCGGGTACCCCGCGGGTACCCGCGGGTGCCCGCGGGTACCCGTCTATTTTGCGGCACCCCGACTTATTTTCTTCCATAATACTCAAGAAAACCGATTTAAACGAGCACTACACAGTACACTACCCGCTCGGCACTCACCTTTGATGGATAATACTTCGATCTTACACCAGGAAAGTGCTGCAATCTTCCAATGGTTGGGGTTCGTTGACCAGCGCTCCCGTAGTTGTACAATTTTAATCAAGCTCTCAAAACACAACCAGCACCCTAATAACATGCCTAAACGCAAGCGTTTTGTACAACATAATGCGAATCAGCCAGCGTGAGTATCGACTCGAAAAAACAAATATCTTTGCAATTAACCGTTGATTTTTCGAGCAGCAGTAAAATGCAAATTCTACACTCGTATCACCGCTTGTCGTGCCACCGAAACAAGCATAAAGGTTCGAAATGCTATCCGGGAACCCGCCGGGTACCCGTCAAATTGGCAACACCCTGCGGGTAGGGTAGGGTCCGGGCTCCAAAATTTGGCATATACCCATTCGTGGCGGGTACCCTAAGGGGCCAACTTCTAGTCGAATCTCTGTGTGGGTAGTCTACAGCAGTACTGGCCCGGTCATTATCCTTATCGTATAAAAAAAAGTATTATTGGATGAGCTCAGCAAAACGTCAGTTCTCGACGCTCGTGACTTCTCGACGCTCGTGCCTCGCCCTCCGTTTTCATATAGGCAAACTTGAGTTCTCGACGCTCGTGCCTCGCGCTCCGTACCCCCCGCCGTGATGAATGTTTTGAAAATTTATATCCAAGTTCTTCTAGTGTTTATCCACTTACGATACGCGTTCGTCCCTTGTGGCATCGTAATTGCGGACCTTAACCTTATTCCTCTCGCCGGCGGCCTGGGCCGACGGCGATGTTCCCTTGTATTAATAGTGATGATGGTGGTTATGTCGTTTTGGATTTTCATGACTAGTATGCCGGTTTCGGTATGCCCCGCAACACGCTGCATTCAAGGACATTTCGCAGTGCCAAAAAACATGAACGTCTCTGGAAAAATGACCCACGAACCAGGAGAAGACCCCAGTAGAGTTTGGGCTTCTCTGGTCAAGCCCCGACCAAACCAAAAACAGAAGACACAAGCGTAAACTAATTTCAGCGACTGGCTTGCTGTTTTTTTCACGCGTGCCCAGCTCCATTCCCGGTGTTACATAGCGGCTGCCCGTCTCGAGTGGAAAGTCGGCGCCGATATGTATTTCTGGGAGCATCCTTAAAGCTGCCGTGTTAATGGCTATTAAAATAAATGTAATTTTAACCACACGCACGGGTTTTTCTCTGTCCTATCCCCTCGCTCTCTGTACCGCCATGGGCCGCACCCTTCGACAGGTTTCTGCCGTGGATAAGCTGCTGCGGCGGCAGAACCGTGTGTTATCCCCATCCCTTCCAACATGTTCCAATAAACAAGGGGTACCCCATGCCCGCTACCGGAAAAAAATATACTGTATTAATATAATATAGTAATAGCACCATCTGTGGTTTCGGAATATTGAGGCACGCTACGACAGGGGTGCCCCATATTTTGTCAGAGAGCGATCACACTTGAGGAACCTCTACACCTCACTCACGCAGAAATTTCAATTTGTTTTGGAGGAAGAGGACAAAACAAAAATCAATATGGTGGACAAAATTCCATGGCCTACGTACGAACTATTTTTTTTTTGTTTTAAAAATCGGCGATTTTGGGGTTAAGAGGCTCGATTATTCGTAAAACGTTCAGCCAAAAAGAACTTCCTCTTTTTACGTACCAGGTGCCGAGGGCACGGAAAAACTTGGCCAAGGTCAATCCAACAGTACCTACTTCGTAATGTCCGGCTTTCGGAGCGAGGTATATATAGACCTCCTCCTTGAAGGGGTCCGCACAAAAACGTAGGTGCGTCGGTCTCGTATATACCATCCGATATCTCCTGCTGCGCGTACTGTAAATTTCTCCTCTTGTACCTGAACATCGTTTTGTTGACTGTTGTAATGATTTCGCAGTGTCTTGAGCAGGAAATTGCAAATGTATGCTCGCAACACCATCGTGGCACGTGCGTAAGGAGCTGATCACAGATGGTGCGCGTTTCCGGAGGAGCTGGCTGGAGGCTGCTGTTCATCCTGTTGCTCCTACGCGGAATCAGGCGTAGCGTGAGCATCGAACCTTGCCCGTCTACTGCACAGGACGTTAACGTCACAACGACGCAAGAAGCGACGGACCTCGCTAGAGCTTTGAACTGCTCTGGGGCGGGGGAGTTCCGCGTGCTGTGGGAGGGCGAGGTCTACGTGAACGAGACTATCGCAGTGACGGGCGGGTCCGTTTTGAACGTAACCGGGGTTGGGTCGGGAGCCCTCGCGGATGGAGGGGGCACTACTCAGCTCTTCACCGTCGCTAACTCTACCTTGAACCTCGCCAATATTTCCCTGGAAAACGGCGACGGCTACAGCGGGGATGTCAGTGGTTACTCGGGCGGTGCGGTTTGGGCTGGCGGAGTTGACTCGGTCGTGTCTTGCAGCGGAACGACCGCTTTCAGCAACAATATCGCGCTAAATGGGGGTGCCGTGAGCATGGAGGATGGCGCCGTTGGGTCGTTCAGCGGCGATACTTTGTTCAACGGAAACGCTGCCAACTCAGTATATGGAGGTGCTGTGATGGTTGCTACCGGTGCGAGTTTGTCATGGAGCGGCCACACCAACTTCACTCTCAATTCTGCGTATGTCGGAGGTGGGGCATTGTTTTCGGATGGAGGCAATTTTTCATGGTCTGGAGAAACACACTTTGTTCTGAATTCCGCCGGAAATTACGGTGGCAGCGTTCTATCACGGCTTTCGAATGTTTCCTGGAGCGGCGTAACGTCGTTCGAGAATAGCACACTCCTTCAAGGTGCTGAAAGTGGGGGTACCGTCCAAGTCGAGGATTCCGTGCTTACGTGGCAGGGAAATTCGTCATTTATCGGCGGTAGGGGCGGCGTCGGGGGGGCGCTTCACGCGGCTCGGTCAGATGTTACATGGACAGGGGAAACCGTTTTCCGAGACAATAGTGTTGATCTGCGTGGTGGAGCCCTCTCTCTGGAGGATTCGTCCACTGCATCTTGGAGCGGGACAACCTACTTCACCAACAATTCTGCCGAGAATGGGAATGGTGGTGCTGTGTATGCAAGTGGCGATTCCAGTGCTCTCTGGGGCGGAGCGACTGCCTTTGAGGATAATACAGCCAGCGAGAACGGGGGCGCTGTGTCCATCAGTGGCGAAATGCCGTTGTATCGCGAAGTCGAAGGAGCCACCTTGTCACTACGTGGCAACTATGCTGGCACAGCGGGAGGCGCGGTGCACCAGTCGGGAACCACCAAAGGCCTGACCTGGAGGGGCGCGAGTTTCACATCAAACTACGCTCTGAACGGCGGGGCCGTGTACACTGTATCTAGCGGGACTGCCCAGGAAGGCACTGTCTCATTTCCCAGCATGTACATCGACTGCACATTTCAAAACAACACGGCGGTAGCGAGCGGTGGTGCACTGGAGAGCTCGGCTGGCAAGGACACGTTTTTGAACACGAGGTTTGAGGGGAATACCGCGGGGGCGATAGGCGGCGCCCTGAGGATGGCGGGCACGACCGACCTGACACTGTGCGATTTCGTGGCAAATTCGGCCAATGAGACAGGACCAGCGGTGGCTAGCGTCGGTACTACCGTCGTGATAAGTTCTTCATTCGAGAATAACGTGCTGCTCTGCGCCTCTGGCGCGTTCTTGAACTTCACCGTCGAGGTATGCAACGATTTCGTGACACGTAAACAATCGTAGGCAAAAGTGGGTTGTTGTCCACAGCCCCAAACAAGCTACCCGCGCCGGCACCTTCCTATTTTGCTATGTTTCCTTGCTTGATTGTGACAAGCATTGTTTCAGGATGCCGCGACGGTTTGGCGGTAACGGGCTCAGTCACTAGCTCTGTCCCCATGGTGTCCCGCCTACGGAGGTTTTCGTCCGCTTCAAAGTTGATGTTTCGACGATACCGTGACACACAGTCTAGTGTGTGCTGACCAGACTAGAAGACATCCTATATTTAATTAAAATCCGGCGAAGCCCCCCATGCCGCCCTCTCTACCCATTGTGGAATACCCCGCGAACAATTGATGCTACTGTAGATATGTGGGCGTTCCTTCATGAACAGACATGCAGTTGTCAACTAATTAGCGTGCTAATGTGGCGTGTTTTGCTGCTTGGAATGAAAACAATATGAGTCTGTTATATACGACTCTCCATTCGTTGGCATGCCATCTCAGGGAAACGGAACACCCGAAGAAGAGGTCAATGACTACTACACCAGCGTTTGCGAGGGATGCAGCGAGTGTATTGGAGCCGACTGTACCGCGAATGGAAGGGGCACCTTGCAGTGCGTTCCCGCCCTCGAGAACACCATGAGCGTAGGGGTCACTGTTTCAGGAGTTCCGGTCACCCTCGAAACCTTGGAGCTAGACGTAGGATATTGGCGCTCGTTGTCGAACTCCACGACCGTCCTCCCGTGCTGGAATACGGATGCCTGCCTTGGCGGCATCACCGACACTGCCGACTTCTGTGCGGAGGGATACAGGGGGCCATGTGAGCTCATTCGTACATATCATATTGCGAAACGCATGGTCGCCAACCAAAGCTTTCACAGAAATAGCTGCAATATCTCTCGGCGCGGACGCATGGTGCGGTAGCCTGCATGCAGGTGCACCTCGACGTTTCTGGGGGTGGTCACTTGAGGAGCTCTATACCTGCAGTAGCCTGCACACCGATTTTGGAAGAAACTGAAGTGCTGTCCGATGAACAATAATATGGTTAAGTATACCGTAAACAATACTGCAACACACAAGAATGAAGTCCCGACGGTTTTGAGGTCAAATAGCCTTTAATAGGACATTCAGAAAAAGAAACCATAGCCAAGAAGTGCTACCTATATCGTAGCACGCGTCCGCGGCAGTCAGCCTTCACTCGCACGGTTCGCATCATGCTTTTTTATTGTTGTTTGCTTTTGTTGGAAAGCGTATGTATGTAGACTGCCTCCTGTGGTGACATGTTTCCGTTGCTGTCCTATCCTGCTCGTGTTGACCACGTGAACGCCCCCCCCAAACTGCAGATTGTGCAATTTGCGAAGACGGGTACGCCACTACGCTAGCGTACACGTGCAGCGAGTGCTCGAACGGCGAGGGAATCGCCTTTGGTGTGGTGGCGTTGCTAGTGGCCCTGGCGGCATTTGTTGCGGCCACCCTCCATCTGAGGTCCAAGCCCCATGCGACGCAGAAGACTCGTTTCAGGCAGCTGATGCAGGTTCTTCCTGTGCAGGGCCTGAAAACTCTAGTGGTTGCGTGGCAGATCTTGACGCAGGTGAGAACATAGAAGAACGAGTTCGTGTTGTAACAGGTGTACACTCCTGCAGCTTTCACAATACATGTATCACTTGACGCAGGTGAGAGTGTAAAAGAGTTCGTGTTATAATAGGTACTTCGTATGCTCTTGCAGCTTCGGTATGACATTACTGTATTAATCCCACGATTAAAAGTCTACCCCACCACGCGTAACCCGTGGTCACTGCCGTTTTGGGGTAACACCTGTACCCATTGCATGATATAAAACGTTTACGCCGCTTGGTGCCTGTGCGATCTTAAAATGGAGTTGGAGACACCCGTTGTGGTCAACATTTTGGATTGGTGGAATTTTGCGTCGTCAGTCCTGTGCCCCTCTCCCTACCGTGTTTTCCGAGTGTAACCCGCGCATATGGTTGCACACGCCCGGTAGTTCAAAAACGAATTCCGTTGACCATGTTTCTGATTGAATAGGCGTACTACATTGTTTGAAAAGGATCACGGACTACAGTACAGGACACCTAATAAGTAACAGGAAATATGGTCCAGGCTGGATTGCTTATTCGAGCGAGGGTGCTTTCTACACTAAATTCAACATAACGGGTCCCGAATTTCTTATTTACCTCTAAATCTCAACCTGGTTTTCTTAATAGCCTGTTTTTTATTACTGTAGGTGTCCTGTACTGTACCACTTTACATATATAGCATGATTGGTGTGGATGGTGGTCTGGTTACCCGTGTCTCCAAACCCCTTCCTCGATAATGCTCTGATGTATGATATCATTCACAGTTCGATGCCGTGGCTAACGTCACCTACGCGGGCGTCTACGGCAAATTCTTGGACGGGGTGTCCTCCATCGTCAGCCTCGACCTAGGGCTGGTAGTCTCCGCGGGATGCATGGCGAGGACCGACTTCCACGACCGCCTCTTACTTTCCACCTTGGGGCCGTTAGTCACACTCTGTGCAGTGGGAGTCTCCTTCCTGGTGGCGGAACAGAGGAGTCACGGATCAGAGGAGGGGCTACAGACTGCTCGCCGGAAGCATTTCGCGATGGCGCTCCTGATCACCTTTCTCGTGTACTCGTCGGTTTCATCGACGGTCTTCCGTGCTTTCGACTGCGAAACTCTAGACGATGGCAAGGAGTATCTCCGCGCCGACTACAGCATCGAGTGCACCACAGTCAAGCACAAGGCCCTCCAGGTTAGTCGTGTTGGATGCTGACGTTTTCGCATCGGCGGACCAGGACAACGCCATCGACTTAGGTTGCCATTAAAAACATGGGTCTGTGTCGCGTTGGATACTGCGCGTTCAGAAGCACGGGTTCGACACAAAAGAAGCAACATTCACGCCGTTACGGATCAAATGTAGAATTTCTGCAATACAGCAATGCTAGAATATCTGAAAGTCGGCGTAGGCTGACGGCGCCCTCTTCCTGTTCTTGCAATGGTCTTCTCTGCGCACTAGCGTGTCGGATATGTGAAGAAACAAGCGAGTTCTCCCTTGACTTTCTCCCCCCGTTACCGCTGTCCACCGAGTACTCACTTGACTCCCCTTACTCTCCCCGCTACCGCTGTCCACCGTTCCCGCCACCCAACCCACGTGCGACCCAGGTGTACGCGGGGTTCATGATTCTGCTGTACCCCATTGGCATTCCTTTTCTTTACGGCCTCCTTTTGTTCAAGCACCGTGAGGTCTTACAAAACCGGCGCCACCACCCCGTGACGCACTCGGTCGATGTGGAGGTTACCGCTGACTTGTGGAAGTCGTACACCCCTGAGAGGTACTACTACGAGGTGGTCGAATGTGCCCGCCGGGTTACGCTCACGGGGGTCGTTGTGTTCATCTACCCCAACACGGCCGCACAGGTGGCCGTCACCCTGGTGCTGGCGTTCGTGTTCGTTTTGGTTTCAGAGATCCTGGCACCCTACGCTTCCGGGCAAGATGCCTGGCTGTCTCGGGTTGGCCACGTCGTGGTGTTCATGTCTATGTTCCAGGCGTTGATGCTCAAAGTGGACGTCTCGGAAGAGACCAGCGACAGCCAGCAGGTATTTGGGGGGGTGTTGTTGACCTCCAACATCTGTATGGTCGCCGCTGTGATCGCAGAGGCGACATTGGTGATTTGTTACGTTTGTAGGCGGAAAGGTGCGGACTTCGACGAGTCAGTAGCACCCGGGCTACGGAACACCACTAGCACCAGGAGCGTGGTCGCATTCTGGGACAAGATCGAAAGGGAGGACGCTGAGACGTCCACTGACACGGTACCCTAGGTGTCTCTGGAGAAACGTTTTCAGGGAAGTTCATGTGTGGACGATCATGCCCAACACGGAAAGGAGGCGTGCTGAGACCTGGGTTGAGCCTTGTTACCAACCATGTATTACTGATCGGGCTCATAATCGTAATATCGTTGGGATACCATCAAGAGTGTTTTACAGTATTGTTCGTGATATGTCTACGGGTAGACTTTGAGGTGGTTCATCTGGTTGTAATTTTACTGTACTGTAGCTTTTATCAAAACGAGACTCTGGGTACGAGACTTTAGAGTTCCTATATTTCCGATGTACTGTTGTACTACTGGTTGGGCTCATAATCGTAATATCGTTGGGATGCCATTAAGAGTGTTTTATAGTAGTGTTCGTGATATGTCTACGGTAGACTTTGAGGTGGTTCATCTGGTTGTAATGTTACTGTACTGTAGCTTTTATCAAAACGAGATTCTGGGTACGAGACTTTAGAGTTCCTATATTTCCTATGTACTAACTACTGGTCGGGCTCATAATCGTAATATCGTTGGGATACCATTAGGAGTGTTTGACAGTATTGTTCGTGATATGTCTACGGTAGACTTTGAGGTAAGCCATCTGGTTGTAATGTTACTGTACTGTAGCTTTTATCAAAACAAGGTTCTGGGTACGAGACTTTAGAGTTCCTATATTTCCTATGTACTGTACTACTGGTCGGGCTCATAATCGTACTATCGTTGGGATACCATCAAGAGTGTTTTACATTATTGTTCGTGATATGTCTACGGTAGACTTTGAGGTGGTTCATCTGGTTGTAATGTTACTGTACTGTAGCTTTTATCGAAACGAGATTCTGGGTACGAGACTTTAGAGTTCCTATATTTCCTATGTACCGTACTGTAGTTCCAATACAAAAACTGTACGTGTCACCCCCATACCTGCCGTACCACGCGATAAGGAACAGTTTGGCCGATGGCATTGTGCATTATGCACGCATGGCCAATTAGTACGGGGTCGAGCTAAGGTCGAGCCTAGGTTGTCGAGCATTGCACACAACCACAGCACACGGTAGGTGTCATGTATAAAGGTGTTGGTTTTTTCTTGGTAAATCGCTCCCATTTTCTTTCTGAATCCTTCAAGACAACACATGGGATCCAGAGATGGTGCTTCCATAACAACACACCAGTAGCCATGGGTTTGCAGAATATGTTGCTGCGCCATCCTGGTCGTTGCCTTGTGGGCAGCTATGGGCTATGACCCCCCTTTTTTTGGAGGGTCATAGCCCATAGGTGGGCAGCGCACGGGCTTTTCAGGGGCATCAACTTGTACTGTAGGTTAGGTGTACGTACGTCTACCGTAGCGTGCTCCTGGCGGGTGTGAAAGCCAGCTCGTTCGTGCTGTGTTAGTGGCAGTCGGCTCGTTGAATGTGAGAGAGCCAGATATGCGTTTGTAGGCGATGGAATTGTGCGACCTCACGGGCTCATCCTTCAACAAGGGGTGCGACTGTTTAGGTCGTAGGTCGTTAGGTTTTGGTCCGCCGGTGGAGAGGTCGTCAATTGAGCTTGCAACCACCAGTTACGGTGATACTTGTTCACCACTTAGAACATAGTTTTATTGTTTTGCGCGAACAGGGTAGTTTTGTACGTAGATGACGTAACGGCCTCCGCAACGGAATAACGAACAAAACAAGGTTTATTGGTAAGAGAGAATGAGGCCTGTCCGTACCGGGGACTGGGATAGAGAATGGTTGGTTTTGGTGATTGGTAGGGAACCGCAGGTAGCCACTCCTTTCGAGAAAGGCATCAAGTGCAGGTCAGCATCCCCACGTCGAGCGCCAGCAAGCACGAGGTTCCTGCTGCAAGTGTGAGCACACGTGGGGTAGTCGCTGGTTTGGGCAGCCAAGCCAGGAATTTGTGCCCCCCTTTCGGAGGTGGTGCACGCCGTGCGCTGCCTCGCCCGGGGTGACGTGGCGTTTACGCCAACGGCGCGTAGATGGGAAACACGCGAGGGCAACAGGCCCAACAAGGTAGCCGTGCGTTCTTAGGGCCATAAGCGGGATCAGGAAAAGTTTGTTACCGTGTGCATGCGGCCTCGAACGAAGCTCGTGGGCCAAGGTCGTCTTGTAGGGCGGTCGGCAGAGCCATTGCCCTTGTGTTGGAGATGGTGTCGTATTTTTCCCGTTTCCCGACCATGGCTCCCCTTTCCTCGTATCGTTGTGGTAACAGCCGGGGACATGGAACAGTTTGGGGTAGATAATATCTACTAGTACGGTAAACAGTAGTCTCACATTACCTCGGTGTTGGAGGAGTCGAATGGTACCGTACCATTCGGAGGCTTGGTCATCCGAGACAACTGTAGGCCGTACTAGTTAGAAACCCGGCCGATATTATAGTGGGGAGAGAGACCATAAAATTGGGTGGTCGAGATACTTGAAGGGTTGCAGCAGGCTGCAATACAGGTATCTGGCCGAGGGGAAGAACCTCTCTCTCCCACGACTCAGAAAACGATAATGACAAGGCAATTCGAAAGATATACAATAAAGGGTAGTTTTATACGTAGAAGACGTAACGGCCTCCGCAACGGAATAACGAACAAAACAGGGTTTATTGGTAGAGAGAATGAGGCCTGTCCGTACCGGGGACTGGGATAGAGAATGGTTGGTTTTGGTGTTTGGTATGGACCCGCAGATAGCCACTCCTTTCGAGAAAGGCATCAAGTGCAGGTCAGCATCCCCACGTCGAGCGCAAGCTAGCACGAGGTTCCTGCTGCAAGTGTGAGCACACGTGGGGTAGACGCTGGTTTGGGCAGCCAAGCCAGGAATTTGTGCCCCCTTTTTCTGCCGCCCCACCCTCCCATTTTTTCTTTCGAAGGGGGGGGGGGGGGTAAAAGTAGCCGGGGTCCCGGAATACTTTTCTCTTCGTTATTGTTTTTTACTTGAGTTAGATCGGAGGAGTCGAATGGTACGTAAACATCCGGAGGCTTGGTCCTCCGAGACAACTGTAGGCCGTACTAGTTAGGAACCCGGCCGATATTATAGTGGGGAGAGAGAGACCGTAACATTGGGTGGTCGAGATACTCAGGGGGTTGCAGCAGGCTGCGATACAGGTATCTGGCCGAAGGGAAGAACCTCCCTCTCTCCCACGACTCAGGAAACGACCATGGCAAGGCAATTCGAAAGATATACAATAAAAACGTGTTCGAAGGGTTTTGTTTTCGGATCAAGATGTCGAGCTCCTCTCACGTGAGTGAGCAGCTCTCGAAAAAAATCCAACCCGACCGTAAAATCGTCATTTATCGCCGTAGAACTTCATCAGGCACCAACGTTCTCAGAGTCCAAAAACGTGCGTATGCGGTAGGAAAAGGGATATTCCCGGT
Source organism: Saccharina japonica (assembly GCA_008828725.1). Taxonomy (NCBI): domain Eukaryota; class Phaeophyceae; order Laminariales; family Laminariaceae; genus Saccharina; species Saccharina japonica. Next base: position 572,673 of record MEHQ01004057.1, read on the forward strand.
ACACCCCTGGGTTTCGTAGAGAAGAACGCATGGGTCTTGCAGTAGTAGGCATCGCGGACACATAGCTGCCGCTGCATGACGTTGAAGACGCTGGTTAACAACGAACCACAGGCCGGGATCGCGTTGTAGGCTACAGTACGTATCCCTCCAGGTTGTCGAGTCGTGATATCGCTCGGGTGCTTGAGCTAATGCCGTAGCAGAACTGAGTTGCTACCCAAGTGCTTCACGGCAATAGCGCCGCACCCCGGTTCCACGTTCGAAACGCTTCTCGGCGTAAGGTTAGAGGTCTATCTAGTCCGGGCCAGCCATCGGCCGTCGTATGGTGCTATTACAGGGTGGGCTAATGTAGTAAATAGGACCTACGGTACACACACAAAAACCTACATATTTACCTATTTTTACTAACAATATTTGGTCCTATTTACTATGGTCCCCCGTACGTAATAGGTGTTTTATTTGTTGTTATGTGTCTCGTTTTATCTTGGTGGTCGGGCACCCGGTTCTTTTACGAGTATGCGCGGGTGATTTCATGCTTTATTGTTAGAAGTAAAGACGTAGTCAGCCTTAAGCTTATATATATATATACAGAGTAGCGAGGATCTTATTATTTCTTGGGGCATGGGAGATGAAACATTTATCGGCAGAGCCTCGCTTTTGCGGTAGGCACTGCACTTTTAAGTTTAAACACCCCCCCACGCAGAACATATCGGAACTCGATGTGTGTTGAATACTTTTGTTTACAATCCCGTCGGAAAACGTATCGGGCTTAGCCTTTTAAAGTGCTATTTGCCAAATTCGACGTTTGGTTGATGTACACATTTATTACGCGCTCTAGTCCACTATTGGTTTTTTCCATGAACTTCCGTGGAAGCTTTCATGGAAGTGACGGAAGCTTTCACGGAAGCTTCCGCGGAAATCCATGGAAATTTCCGTGGAAGCTTCCACGAGGACGGTGGAAGCTTCCACGCAGGCCGTACGTGCTTCGGTGGTAGCTGTCGACGCTGTTGGCATGGAAGCTTCCGTGGAAGCTTTCGCAGAAGCTTCCCGGGACTTCCGTAGACGATTCCGTGGAAGCCTCCGCGGAAGCTTCCGTGGAAGGTTACCACCACTCGCCTACCAAAGAAAGTGTGATCCCATCACACCCCTGATCCCACACAAACAGGCCCCGCCAGGATTTGTTCCCCTAAGAGCCTTCTTAATAAACCGTGGAAGGTTACCACCACTCACCTACCAAAGAAAGTGTGATCCCATCACACCCGTGATCCCACACAAACAGGCCCCGCCAGGATTTGTTCCCCTAAGAGCCTTCTTAATAAAAACCGCGGAGTGAGGCGAACCCGAATGGAGCCACCCTAGACCTGTCCAGGTGCGAAGCACAAGGTCAACTCCCAGCCTCGCTCTGTCCACCACAGGATCGGAAGCGTTGTGGGCTTCCCCGGAAGCTTCCGCGAGCTTCGATGAAGAGCTTCCATGTAAGTTCGCTTCCATGGAAGCTTCCACGGAAGTTGGCGGAAGCTTCCATGCACCGCTGGAAGTTGTTGGACGTCCTTCAAAGCGTGTGGACGTTCGTGGAAGCGAATAGAGTCCACGGAAGCTTCCGTGGAAGCTTCCACCCATACATCCGTGGACATGACTTCCACTGTAAACTTCCACGGAAGTTTCCACGGCGGAAGTTTCCACGGAAGCTTCCGCGCTTCCGTGGAAGCATCCATCAAAGCCGTGGAAGCTTCCATGGAAACTTCCGTCTACTTCCCCGATGTATGTTGCATGATGTTATTTGCAAGCTCGTTGGAAAATGTAAATGTATCAAGCTTAGCTTCTACAGTGTTATTAGACAAGATATGGTTTCGGTTGATGAATACAGCTTCCCACGAGAGGAGCCTTAGAACCATGTATCAGGAGCTTAGCTTTTGAAGCCCCCCAACGTCGGCTGTTAGGCAAAATACACAGCTTCTCACCCTAGGAGCGTCAAAGACATAGATAGATATATAATACTGTAGTAAGAGGTCCCCCTACTGCTGCACCCGTCCAGAGTATGCGCTCGTCGATGGAAAGAAAAGTACGAGATGAGGACGTATCACACTTTGATTCCTTGTTTTCCCCGGTCTTTTGCTACCCCAGTGGCACGGCGGATAATAAGTAGACCAGTAGACGGGTAGGGCTGTTCATAGGCAAACGCCTGGGTTGTCCGAGCCCTTATTCGCGTGGTGGCGACCTACAGTTACTGTGGGGTGTTCATCGGAGCACTTCAAGAGTTTGATATCTTCGCAGCGACTATGGCGGCTGAACAGAACGTCGTGAGGTGAGGTTTTAAATTAGTGGCAACTAAGCGTTACTCTATCTACGGTAAGCAGGAGCGACTGATTCCTTCCGTGCCCGCTGTTTTGTTTCCCGTGAGGGATCAACGCGAGAATTCGGTACGCACTGCTACATACAGTGGATGTAGAGCTTTTCGACGAAAACGTTTCTTCTGGCTGATGGGGCTGCTTGAAGGCACCCACGAACCACCCACCACTGTCGGAACCCGATCTGATGTTGCTCGCTGTAACGCGTTGCATACCTTGATATAACATGGCATCGTTCACGGTTATTGAACGTTCGTGAGTGGTTTGGGTATGGAACAGTAAGGAGCTCTTGAAGTGGGGAGCGTAGTGATAAATTGGAGCTACCCGTACCGCAATGACGACGCGTAACTCGCGTGTGGCGTATGTGTACCAACAATACCGCTCGCTGCTGTGAGCAAGTGGAGTTCAAAACTACAGCCGTCTGGACTACGCGGCGATCAGTGCCACCTGCCCGGTCGGTTTATTTGGGGAGGTCGTTAGACCGTGGGCTTACCGTCTGCCACTTACCCGTATTGTGGTTTGGAATATGTTTGATCATGTACTCGACAGCCCGCGAAGCCTGTGAGCGAATAACACAAGACATGTGTTCCCTGTCTGAAGACAAGTAAAACAAACCATCGGAGTCTCGTGCACATCAGCGTAGGGTTGCTTGTCGCCACTCGACCTTTCGGTGCCTCCACGGCTTGGCCTGCCCGGGCGAGAAAACACTCGCAATGCTCGGACACAAGTCGTTACTGTAGCTCCGATCCATTTCGACCAGATGTTGGCAGACATTTGGGAATACCTGGGCTATCTACCCGAACCTTGCAAATATTACGCGTGAAACGTTCCACGCGTCGATAAGGCACATTGCTTAAGGGGAGGGGTTCCTGCCACCTGTTGTGCAGCTATTACCCACGCTGCGAAGTAGCACCTCCACTTCCAGCAGCTTGCGCAGCGGCTTCGCCTTTGAGTTGCTACTACAAGCATGCGTATAACGATGGCCTTGTTCAGGGCCACAGGCAGGAATATCAGGCGGGCCATCATGCCAGCCAGCATGCCGCGTGCCCAGGCTAATCGCGCCGCGCGTACGATCACGCCCCGAATTATGTGCTGCTGATTGTTCAACCATTATGCCACCGTTATGAGAGCGCCCTGATCCCGCTGGATTTGAATAGACAAAACATGTAAAGCAGACGTATCATTGTTCAATCATCATGGGTGATTTTAGATAAGATTATGATAATGCGGCCTCTGTAAACTACACCTTGAACCTCGCCAATAGTGCATTGGAGAACGGCAACGGCGACACGGGGATATCAGTGGTCTTGCTTGAGCGGTGAGAACGGCGGTGCAATTTGGGCTGGCGGAGTCGACTCGGCCGTGTCTTGCAGCGGAGCGACAGCGCTCGGCAACAAATTCGCGCCCAATGTGGGTGCCATGAGCATCGAGGAAAGAGGCGGTAGGGTCTTCCAGCGCAGATACCTCGTTCCACTACATAAAACGCTGCCGGCCCAGTAAATGGAGGTGCCGCACTAGTTTCAAACGGCGAGTGATGCTTTGCTAGCTTCAGTCATACTTTTGCACCTACAGGAGGCAGAGCGTTTGAATCGGATTAAGGCAAGGTTGCATGGTCCGGACATTCATCGTTCGGAAGTCTGCAAGTGTTTATATATGGTTGCAGCATCCTGGCAAAGTTTTCGAAGGTTTATGGAGCTGCGGTGCAATTCCCCAAGCGGCGTAGAAACGTTCGATTATAGCACGCCGCTAGCGAGTGGGGAAAACGGGGGTATCCGTCAAGCCGAGGATTCCGTGCTTACATGTCAGCGATAGTCGTCATCCAACGGCGGTAGCGGTGGCGTCGGCGGGGCGCTTGATGGGGATGCATTAAATATTGTTTGGATGGCGGCCAACGTTTCTCGGCTAAGCTCAGTTGCCAACAATTTAGGCGTTTACACACCGCGCACAAGACCTATAATCAGTGTCAAGAGCCTTCCATCGTCCTGACGATCATTCTTCTGTGACTACTGGCCGATCGCTGTTCCCCTCCTGCTGCTGCTGCTGCTGCTTCTGCGACCCAAGATCTCAAAAGTTCCAAGACTCCGGCCTCCAGACCCTGCGCATCTTCTACTCGAAGGAACCACGAGCCGAGACCTTGCATGCGTGCGCTCTCTGATAGCACCGCAGGGGCAATCTGTTATGGAAATATTAGCACATAGCCAATATGAGTCAATGTTTCGCAGCATAGTACTGCTCTTGGTACACTTCGTTGTTCTTCTGTRCGCGGGCCTACAGGAGATAGTGTTCGTGGAGCAGGCACCAGGCTTTGAAGTCAAAGACAAGGATGGAGGCGAGCTAGTAATGCAGCTAGAGAAGAGCCTTTACGGACTCGCCCAAAGTCGTGGGAACTGGTTTCGCACCATCGACCCCGTTCTCGTCGAGATCGGGTTTGTTCCGCTAAAGTCCGACACCTGCGTCTACGTGTACGACCACGACGGCGCTAAGATCATCCTGACACTTTACGTGGACGACTTGCTACTGACGGGAAACAGTGAGGACACCATTGTTAAGGTCAAAAGCCAGCTGAAGGAACGTTTCAAGATGACTGACATGGGCGAGGCATCGCTCGCGCTGGGCATCGAGATCAAGAGAGACTATAAGCTGGGCACACTGACCATTTCCCAGAAGGAGTACACCAAGTCTGTTCTCGAGAAGTTCGGGTTTTCGGACTGCAAACCTACACCCATACCTGGCTACGGTCCGGAGCTTTCGAACGAGCAACCGGAGAACACCGTACTGAGCGCGGAAGACAAGAAGATCTATCAGAGCATCGTGGCGTGTCTGATGTACCTCACAAATCTGCGCTATGACACCATGTACGCCACGGGACAACTCACCCGTGCGATGGCCAAGCCATCTCAAGTTCACTTAGTGGCGGCGAAGCGTCTTCTTCGCTACCTAGCTGGAACGACGGACTTCTCTATCATCTACAAGAAAGGAGGGTTTAAGCTCGTCGTCTTCTCTGACTCGAACTGGGCAAACAACCCTGACAACGGGAAATCGACTTCATGCTACGTGACAATGCTGGCCAATGCACCGATAAGTTCCAGGTCGGGGCTACAGGGTCTCACTGCCATGTCGACTATGGAGGCTGAGCTGGTTGCGTCGGCCTTGGCGATGAAGGAAGCAGTGTTCTGCTCGAACATGCTGACCGAGCTAGGATTTGGCAAGGAGTTCGCGAAAGTGCCGCTGTACTGCGACAATACGGCGACGCTACACGCACTTGGAAACCGCTCGCACAGCTCAAGGACGAAGCACATCGCTCTTCGCTACTTCTACATCCGAGAGCTCGTGTCCGAGGGAAGGATTTCCATTCACTACATTCGGTCGAACGACAACATCGCCGACATCGGGACCAAGCATCTGAACCAGCACCAGTTTCGACACCTACTTTCGTTGATCGAGAACTTCAACGTCGTGGACTTCATCAACAAAACGACCTACTAAACGTGTTGTATGTTTGTGTGTTGTGAATCTCTGTTGTTTGTGTAAATCAGCTTCAGTATCGACATTAGGCCTCGCAGCATTTCTGGTTGATCGAGCCATGTAGGATTGGTCGGTTTGGACAATAAACAATAGCAAGAATTATTTGCAAGCGCATGAATGTCTGTAGAACGTACACAAATTCAAATACTAGAACGAAATGGATTGAAATTAATTCGCATGTATCTTTGTAATCACAAGTTTGCTACAATTCAGAGCAACTTTCATTGAGGGGGAGTGTTATGGAAATATTAGCACATAGCCAATATGAGTCAATGTTCAGTAGTACTGCTCTTGTACATCGTATGTTTCGGTTCGTGAGTAACGCATATGTATGCGGAGGAATTACTGCTGTAGCCTTCTCTACTCGTAGGATTGTAGCCTTCTATACTCGTAGGATCGTATCCATTTCTCTTCCATGTGAATCTCTGGACAGTCTCGGTTCTTAGCTTTCCTGGTCGTCTCTAGGATGGATCTCTCTGGATAGCCTCGGCTCTTAGCTTTCCTGGTTGTCTCTATTTAGGAGGTGCCGTCATCTGGACTTCTGCGTTCTCTCTCTGTGGATCTGTGTGTGCTGTGTTGGCCACCTAAGCGCCAGTGTTCAACATATCTTCATATCTCTACCGCACCAAGCAGTCCATCTGCTTCTGGTCCACGACCACTCACGGTGCCAACCATCTTGACTAGCGTCGAGAGGCACAGCCTTGTGCACTTGCCAGGGTATCACCAACGATAATCCATAATACAATCAACACACCCTACACCATGCATTCACTTCGGGACTTCTGCAAGAGAAAAATTAATTCGCTTTACACCAAAGAAGTAAGTACTACTGTAGTGGCTCGGGACACCAGGAACCGAGCCAGCGCGGTTCGAGTGGGATCGAAGCCGTACTTTCTTCTGCATTCGATATCGCCGGCCTCTGCCATGCAGCACGCCTCTCCTCTCTTTCTCCCCCTTACCATGCCTAACCCCCCGCCCCCTTCGCTCATAGTGGGCTCATATAGCGTTTTAAGCAGATGGCACCATCTTCGGATACACCTGGTATCCAGTGCAGGGCTTGCCGGTTAACTAATAAGCTGTTTTTTTTGCTGCTATCAAAACGGGCCTTTCATCGATCATACGAGTGGTTTCGATATGACCTGGACTCCCGTACAAATGTTCTGTGCCCACCCAAATGTTCAGGCGCCGGCCGTATGGTCGAAGCGGGGTCGAGGGGACAACTATCAATCATCCACCATGGTAAATACAAAACTGAAGGCGAGGCCGCCGAATCTAGTTTGTTTCTCCCCTGAGCGTAGGAAGGCTGTGCTACGTCCACGTACCTATCCCCCGCTGCCAGAAAACGGAGTGAGTAGCATGGCCAACGAGACCTCCGCAGATCGAGCCCGTCAAGACTTTCAGGCAAGGCATACCGTATCTCGTACGTAGATTTTGCTCCGAGAGACTGTCTTCGATCTCGTTCGCGCGGCTCGGTACAACCGGACACCGCCACTTTCCATTCGTCATTAAACACAGCCCACACCGGTCACTCTGGCGACGACGCCAATACCACTGCTTGCGGGCATGTTCAATTCGCTGCCGTACAACATACCTTCGCTGTGCATATCGCCCCGCTGCTTTGCCAATTTGCCAAGCTGTAGATACACGGCATACAGTCGCCGTGATGTCATTCTCCGACTACTGTACTGTCGAACGTGTTTGCTTCTTGGTGTCAAGCCAAGTGCCTCCCGCAGCGAGAGAACCCCAAAGCCACGTAAAGCTGTTTCGGTTATAATTGGCGTCGTACTAAACACCGTCGGTGAAAAAACACAATATGCGCACATGGCTTATCCAGTAGAGCTATAATAGCTGTGTATCTGAGCCACCACATGCCGGTATGCGATCGCAGAGTCGATACCCACTCCGCTCCACCTCGAAAACGATACATAGTCAATGGGCACATGTCTTAAGGTAAGAAACAAATGAGTGGGACCCCCCGTCCGCCTCCCATCGCCTCATAAGCAGCCAACGGGCTTGAATCGCAACGTTGGAGCGATGTCCCGCGCGCTGATGCTGGTATTGACACATTTCCGCTGCCATGCAAACACTGGTTTTCAAACCCGGGAATAACGACTCCCATGTCCGCCGTGTTTCAAAAGTCCGAGTCCATGTGGGGTTCCATTCGCTCCCATTGGAATATATACCATGGGGATTGCCATGGCCCCGGTAATTGACCTGGGATGACATGCGGAGGCCATAGGCTCCCATGGCAAATACCATGCAACTTCATGGGACTCCATAGGAACCCACAGTTTCCTGAGAGACCGCCTTGAGAGGCCATGCGTTCCCGTACAGTCATTGGACCCCATGAGATGACAAGTGTCATGGGAACCCATGGCATCTCATGGCAATTCCTATTATGCCATACCATGGAAGTAAGGGATGTCACGGAATACCGCGGGAATTATCAAGGGGCCTATGGGACCCCACTGAGACCCTTCGGAAGCCATCGGAGCCAGTGGCAAGCGGTAGCTTTACCGTAGCTCTACGCAATGGGGGGGGGGCATGGCAAGCTATGTGGTCGCTTGAGAACTGCCACGGAATCTCAAGAAAATCAACACGCGGGATGCTCCACGAGATCCCGTGGGGACCGATGGGGTCCCATGAGATCCCTAGAGAAGCCATCGGAGCCGAGGGCAAACCGTAACGCTATATATCCCAACCCCTAAGGTATGGAAAAACCCATGGCTGTTTTGCATTGGGATCCAATGGGAATTGCCATGGGATCTCATGCGAAAGGCCATACTAGTTATCATGGGGTCCTATGGGTATGGGTTCCCGCGGGAGGCCATGGGTGACATGGGAAGTGCCATAACACCCGACGGGAACTCCTGCAGGACTCCGTGGGACTCCACGGGAAGACCTGAAACTTCTCGTGGGAACATATGTATGTCCTCTGATGGTAGACCTTACGGATTGTACAAGACAGGTGCTTTGTTTTCCAACATGTTATCGAGTATTTGTTTTCCCCCCATCCCATTTATTATATTCGCCCTTCTTTTATCTCTCCTCCCTAGTCGTTACTCAGATCCAGGGTCACAAAGTAGGCTCCTCTCCCTCCTCCCCCACTACGGTTTTTGCCTTGCATTTTTATCGCGAGAAGACTTCAGGTTTTTCTTCCCTCGTCGACTCGCATCGAATTGTGCCTACCCACGCTACTAAGGGCTCTCAGCAGTTGATTCCTGACGAATGAATGTATTTCACACGTATATACCCGAACAGTAACCAGCAACTGGATGGGGTCCCATGGTGCCTGCCAGGCGTCCCACAGAGGGTTGAGTTGCGACACCGCGGTAAAATACGCGGAAATTTTTTATGGAAAGTGTGGGATCCCATATACACTGGATAGCATCCCACGGGACCCCATGGAACTTCCCAAAGGATCACACCGATAAACACACAACATCGGTTTGTGTGTGCGCATTTTGTGGAATTAAATGTGTTGGGTCGTGAAGAAGCGGGACGTCGTGAACCTACCGCCAGGTTCTCACCACCACGGTGTTGTTGTGCAGGCAAACGTGAGCTTCCTTACGCTGACCAAGTTGTCTTCAAGGCAGAGGGAAGCTTGTCTCCGTTGTCGGAACTTTGTTTTTCGCGCCGTGTGGCACGGCCTCAAAGTGAAGAAAGTTACTTTCGTAGAGGGCCGGGCTGATCACCCCTATCGCTTTCGAAAACAGTCCGCCAAGAGAGATGAAAAAACCAAGGCCCCTGGAGGCACTTCAGCTGTTGTGCCCCCAATTCCGGGGGCGCAATAAGCTAAAGTGCCCCCCGGGGGCACATTTATCATCTCCCAGAAAACAAACTGAGAAAAATGATAGGCTATATCCCCTTGTCCACGCCGACAGTCTTCGGTATGAGCTGCAGCTGTGCCACGGGGTGGAGAGTCGGGATGGGCCCTCGGTGATCCTTGCCCTTGCCAGCTCGGTGCTCTAAAAGAGGCAGTTTGCGGCGAGGATAGCATACGGTTGTGGTGATATTTGGAAAAGGGGGGGGTGTACTCGATATTCATGCATTGCCGTAGTCGTATGACCATAGACCCTCGCATGCCTACAATGCCGGGACGGAGCATGTCGGGTTTTCACCGACCAGGCAAACATTGCTAGCACCGAGCACGGGGGGGGGAGTTCAGCCGCATTGAATTTATTCGATCTCCCTTGTAGATGGGTGGGGATATATGAACATATCGAGGGAGCTGTGCCGTGTACCGGTAAGGCAATGTGCGGGGCAGGGAGCGACAGAGCTGTGTCCCCTCCCTCATCAACTGCCTACACGAGGCGGTCGGGTTTTTGGTCTTGCGCGGTCCTTCACGCGTGGATGCTGCCCCCCCTTGCCAAAGCGCCGAGCACCAGATCGCACGTTCGGGACACCCATTTTTTAAGACCCCAAAAGCCACAACAACAGCAGTGTGCGCCCAATGTCGGGAACGCTAAGGGCTGAGAACGTCCGAGTGCTCAGATATTTTTTGTCGGGCGCGTTGTCCCGGTATCCTCGAGTCACCACAAACAAACAACGTTCGTGCAACGACGGGCCCATTGGGCCTTGGCACCCCGTCCGGTTGTGCTCCGACCACCCCTTTCGTTGTGAACGCATCGTTATTATGTGCTCTCACAGCAAGGCGACTATTAATATCAAAACTATCAACAGCAACCAGTTTGTATAAGAACCGACATATGATCAAGTCAGATCCTTCTCACAGCGTTTGCTAATTTCACGACCTTGGATCCCTACCCTCCTAATGTTTTATCTTGCCCGGGCGTCCGGGTGTTATG
>MEHQ01001503.1:0-21302 GCA_008828725.1 Saccharina japonica
GGAATTTTACCACGGGAATTTGCTTTTGAATCCCCGTGGTAAAATTCCCGTGGCCATACCGCGGTTCCTACTCCGTAAAAATAAATGAAAACGCCGTCATTCGATTCGCCGTGGTTTGGTCTTTCTTGTGGTGCTTTTTCCATTGTTTATTCCTCCTTGGTTAGTTTGATATGGTTGATTTACCTCGATTCCCGAAACGTTCGGGAATTTTCCCGAGGAAGGCTAATCAGGACCTACGGTACAAACAAAACCTTTATTATGTTTGCCCCTTTTTCCCAACCATCTTTGATCCTCCGGACTATTCTTGTTGGAATGCCTTCTCATGTTCTGGCGAAGTCTCCCCTTCTTGTTGAATGAAGTTGAAAGGCAAATTTTTGCTTCGTCGGTGTAGTTTACTATTTTTAATTTTGTATAAAATGAGATGGCGTGAGATAGTAGAGGCGTCAGCCTGTGAGTAGCTTAACCGATTGTGACGGGGAGTTGAGCAGGAAGCTCAACAGAGACAGGCTGCGTGACACGGATATGACACGTTTATGTGGGCGTGCACGGTGCATTGTTGCACTGTCTGGATTTCATGTTTGCAATAATGGTTGTATTCGGTGTTTCAACTAACGATAGATAGTAAGTTATGACTAGGTGTTAGTATTTGCTTTAAGAATATAACACTCAGACATCGCGATGTTCTACTATTTGAAATTCCTCAATTAAAAGATATAGTTGGGAATGACGTATTCTATTCGAGACGGCTTTGCACCAAACTATGATTGAATACACTAACTACTTCCATCTGCCTGTGTGCAACCGTTGTTGAGCAGGGACATATCGGTATCGATCAGGGGGACAGTACAACTAGTACTACAGTAGTTCCATGAAACATGATGTCGAGACTCCCGGCAGCAGTATCTGCTGCTTATACAGATTGCAGTACAAACACTCGTGCTGCATCGGTATGTGGTACGTCCAAATGTTCGCGTGGCTCGATGACAGCAACGTACGTACATATGCACAACGATACTTATTTTGACAAGACGGAAAGCAGTATCTAGGTATGCACTGCTCATTTGATTTTAATTTTCCGCGAAGTACGCAATAGTAATACACATTGGTACCCCCCAGAAAGCAGTGCACACACCCACGCACGAGAAGTAAGCATTCCAATTGAAAATAACCGAACGATCATTTCGTTTTAAAGACTGCCGAGCCAGGCAGAGCTGGTATATTGTTTTCCACGAACGGGCACCTTAACACCGAACTTCAGAGGAGGGCGTTGCACCGATCAACGCTTCAAGCACCCTTCCTCCAACAGACACCGCCATCTCTCTTGCGCCATAAACTCCTCAAGGCCACCTGCTTCCCTGCTCCCTGTATGATACCCGCTTCCGCTTTCGAGCTGTTTGATGTTTCCGCACCGACCAACACTGCAACAACTACTGCTGCAGCCAACCGAGTTCTCTTCAACGCCCCCTTGCTTTCCTGCCCCCTGTACGACACCCTCGCCCGCGTTCCAGATGTTCGAAGACTCTGCGCCGATCAGCGCTACAACCCCTGCTGCTGCAGCCGACCAATTTCTCTTCAAAACCCCCTGCTTCCCTTCCTCCTGTACGAAACCCTTGCCCGCGTTCCAGATGTTCGAGGCTTCTGCACCGATCGATCCTGTAACCACTGCTGCTGCTGCCGACCAAGTTATCTTCAAGGCCCCCTACTTCCCTGCCCCCTGTACCTGGTCACGCGTCCTAGGTGTTCGAGGCTTCTGCACCGATCGACACTGCGACCACTGCCGCTGCAGCCGACCAAGTTCTCGTCAAGGCCCCCTGCTTCCCTGCCTCCTGTACGGCGCCCTCGCCCGCGTTCAAGGTGTTCGAGGCTTCTGCACCGATCATCACTGCAACCCCTGATGCTGCAGCAGGCCAAGTTCTCTCCGAGGCCCCCGGCGTCCCTGCCCCCTGTACGACCCCATCGCTCGCGCTCCAGGTGTTCAAGACTTCTGCACCGATCGACACTGCAACCACTGCTGCTGCAGCCGACCAAGTTCTCTTCAAGGCCCCCTGCTTCCCTGCCCCCTGTACGACACCCTCGCCCGCGTTCAAGGTCTTCGAGGCTTCTGCACCGATCAACATTATACCCACTAGGTAAGGCTGTGAGTTGCCTGACTAATAGTTACCAGCTCGTTATTAGTCGGCTAATTGTTTAAGTTGGTTGGGGCGGTGTCAACTATCCACCTATTGCTTTGTTTGTGGTTTTCTTGCTTGTAGGAAGGCTTGTTTGGTGTGGGGTGCATATTTCTCGGCGTCCCCAAGCAGTACCACCACGCACAGAGAGAGGTCTTCCACAACTCATCACGAATATGGTTGTAACATTAAAACAATGTATTTTTTCATGAGTTATGACTACAGTATAAAGGTCACTGGAAATAATTTGTGCCGGACGGACCATACGAGTATCCACAGTATTTAATACGCTTCGGTAGTGATGATGGTGATGGCGTCAATCGGATTTTCAGGACTATGCCGGTTTCGGTGTGCCCCGGGGGAGACCGGCTCTAGCGCCCGCCACCCGACCCCGTGCGGCTTCGCCAGCCAACTATTAATAATAACTAGCCGGGAACTCCAGCCAACTCACAGCCTTATCTAGTCACCACTGCTGCTGCAGCCGACCAAGTTCTATTCAAGGCCCCCTGCTTGGATGCCCCCTGTACGACACCCTCGCCCGCGTCCAAGGTCTTCGAACCTTCTGCATCGATCAAGACTGCAACCACTGCTGCTGCAGCCGACCAAGTTCTCTTCAAGGCCCCCTGCATCCCAGCCCCCTGTACGACACCCTACCCCGCCGCTGCAGATTTTCGAGGCTTCTGCACCGGTCGACACTGTAACCACTGCTTCTGCAGCCGACCAAGTTATATTCAAGGCCCCCTGCTTTCCGGCACCCTGTACCACACCCTCTCCCACGTTCAAGGTCTTCGAGGCTTCTGCACCGATCAAGACTGCAACCACTAGGTATGGCTGTGAGTTGCCTGCCTAAAAGTTACCAGCTCGTTATTAGTCGGCTAGTTTTTTTAAGTTGGTTGCGGCGGTGCCAACTATCCCACTGTTTGTGTTTTTTAGGTTTTCTTGCTTGTAGAAAGGCTTGTTTGGTACGGGGTGCGTATTTCTCGTCGTCCCCAAGCAGTACCACCACGCACAGAGAGAAGGCTTCCACAACTCATCACGAATATGGTTGTAGCATTAAAACAATACGTTTTTCATGAGTTATGACTATCAAGGTCACTGGAAACATTTTGTGCCGGACGGACCATACGAGTATCCATATGATCTCATACGCTTCGGTAGTGATGATGGTGATGATGTCGTTTCGGATCCTCAGAACTATGCCGGTTTCGGCATGCCCCGCGGGAAACCGGCTCTACCGCCGGCCTCCCGATCCCGTGCTGCTTCGCTGGCCAACTAATAACTAGCCGGGAACTCCAGCCGAATCACAGCCTTATCTAGTAACCACTGCTGCTGCAGCGGACCAAGTTCCCTTCAAGGCCCCCGGCTTGAATGCCCCCTGTACAACACTCTCGCCCGCGATCCAGACGTTCGAACCTTCTGCACCGATCGACACTGCAACCACTGCTGCTGCAGCCGACCAAGTTATCTTCAAGGCCCCGTCCTCCCAGCCACCTGTACGACCCCCTCGCCCGCGCTCCATATGTTCGAGGCTTCTGCACCGATCGACACTGTACCCACTCCTGCTCCCGCCGACCAAGTTCTCTTCAGTGGCCTCTGCTTTCCGGTCCCCTGTACGACAACCCCCCTCGCGTTCAAGGTGTTCGAGGCTTCTGCACCGATCAAGAATGCAACCACTGCTGCTGCAGCCAACCAAGTTCTCTTCAAGGCCCCCTGCATCCCTGCACCCTGTACGACACCCTTACACGTGTCCAAGGTCTTCAAGGCTTCTGCGCCGATCAAGACTGCAACCACTGCTGCTGCAGCCGACCAAGTTCTCTTCAAGGCCCCCTGCTTCCCTGCCCCCTGTACGACACCCTCGCCCCCGTCCAAGGTCTTCTAGGCTTCTGCGCCGATCAAGACTGCAACCACTGCTGCTGCAGTCGACCAAGTTCTCGTCAAGGCCCCCTGTTCGACCCCCTCGCCCGCGCTCCAGATATTCGAAGCTTCTGCACCGATCGACACTGTAACCACTGCTGCTGCAGCCGACCAAGTTCTCTTCAAGGCCCCCTGCTTTCCGTCACCCTGTACCACACCCTCCCCCGCGTTCAAGGTGTTCGAGGCTTCTGCACCGATCAACACAACAACCACTGCTGCTGCAGCCGACCAAGTTCTCTTCAAGGCCCCCTGCATCCCTGCCCCCTGTACGACCCCCTCGCCCGCGCTCCAGATGTTCGAGGCTTCTGCACCGATCGACACTGTAACCACTGCTGCTGCAGCCGACCAAGTTCTCTTCAAGGCCCCCTGCTTTCCGTCACCCTGTACCACACCCTCCCCCGCGTTCAAGGTGTTCGAGGCTTCTGCACCGATCAACACAACAACCACTGCTGCTGCAGCCAACCAAGTTCTCTTCAAGGCCCCCTGCATCCCTGCCCCCTGTACGACACCCTTACCCGTGTCCAAGGTCTTCGAGGCCTCTGCGCCGATCAATACTGCAACCACTGCTGCTGCAGCCGACCAAGTTCTCTTCAAGGCCATCTGCTTTCCAGCGCCCTGTACCATACCCTCCCCCGCGCCCAAGGTGTTCGAGGCTTCTGCACCCATCAAGGCTGCAACCACTGCTGCTGCAGCCGACTAAGTTCCCGTCAAGGCCCCCTGCATCCCAGCCCCCTGTACGACCCCCTCGCCCGCGCTCCAGATGTTGGAGGCTTCTGCACCGATCGACACTGTAACCACTGCTGCTGCAGCCGACCAAGTTATCTTCAAGGCCCCCTGCTTTCCGGCACCCTGTACCACACCTTCCCCCGCGTTCAAGGTCTTCGAGGCATCTGCATCGATCAAGACTGCAACCACTAGGTAAGGCTGTGAGTTTCCTGCCTAAACGTTACCATCTCGTTATCAGTCGGCTAGTTTTGTAAGTTGGTTGGGGCGGTGCCAACTATCCAACTATTTGTGTGTTTTAGGTTTTCTTCCTTGCAGAAAGGCTTGTTTGGTACGGGGTGCGTATTTCTCGTCGTCCCCAAGCAGTACCACCACGCACAGAGAGAGGTCTTCCACAACTCATCACGAATATGGTTGTAGCATTAAAACAATACATTTTTTCATGAGTTATGACTATAAAGGTCATTGGAAACATTTTGTACCGGACGGACCATGCGAGTATCCATATGATTTTATACGCTTCGGTAGTGATGATGTTGGTGATGTCGTTTCGGATCTTCAGAACTATGCCGGGATTAGTGCTACGGTAGAGGTAGCACTTTTTGGCTTAATCGTTTTCTGAACGATCGGGCTCCTTAACCCAAATTCGTCAGACTTTCAATTTTGTGACAAATAATGTTTCAGAGTATACTTCGGTCATGCGATTTCGCATCCGGGAGCACTTAATTTTTCTTCCAAAATCATTTTTCCGGTGAGGTATGACGCTCCTTAAGTGAGGAGCTCAGAAAAAACATGGTGCACCTCTATCGTAGCATGCGTCCCGGTTTCGGCATGCCCCGAGGGAAACCGGCTCTACCGCCGGCCTCCCGACCCCGTGCTGCTTCGCTGGCCAACTAATAACTAGCCGGGAACTCCAGCCAACTCACAGCCTTATCTAGTAACCACTGCTGCTGCAGCCGACCAAGTTCCCTTCAAGGCCCCCTGCTTGAATGCCCCCTGTACGACACCCTCGCCCGCGATCCAGATGTTCGAACCTTCAGCACCGATCGACACTGCAACCACTGCTGCTGCAGCCGACCAAGTTATCTTCAAGGCCCCGTGCATCCCAGCCCGCTGTACGACCCCCTCGCCCGCGCTCCAGATGTTCGAGGCTTCTGCACCGATCGACGCTGTAACCACTCCTGCTGCCGCCGACCAAGTTCTCTTCAGTGGCCCCTGCTTTCCGGTCCCCTGTACGACAACCCCCCTCGCGTTCAAGGTGTTCGAGGCTTCTGCACCGATCAAGACTGCAACCACTGCTGCTGCAGCCAAGCAAGTTCTCTTCAAGGCCCCCAGCACCCCTGCACCCTGTACGACACCCTTACCCTTGTCCAAGGTCTTCGAGGCTTCTGCGCCGATCAAGACTGCAACCACTGCTGCTGCAGCCGACCAAGTTCTCTTCACGGTCCCCTGCTTCCCCGCCCCCTGTACGACACCCTCGCCCCCGCCCGAGGTCTTCCAGGCTTCTGCGCCGAACAAGACTGCAACCACTGCTGCTGCAGTCGACCAAGTTCTCGTCAAGGCCCCCTGTTCGACCCCCTCGCCCGCGCTCCAGATATTCGAAGCTTCTGCACCGATCGACACTGTAACCACTGCTGCTGCAGCCGACCAAGTTCTCTTCAAGGCCCCCTGCTTTCCGTCACCCTGTACCACACCCTCCCCCGCGTTCAAGGTGTTCGAGGCTTCTGCACCGATCAACACAACAACCACTGCTGCTGCAGCCGACCAAGTTCTCTTCAAGGCTCTCTGCATCCCTGCCCCCTGTACGACACCCTTACCCGTGTCCAAGGTCTTCGAGGCCTCTGCGCCGTCCAAGACTGCAACCACTGCTGCTGCAGCCGACCAAGTTCTCTTCAAGGCCCCCTGCTTCCCTGCCCCCTGTACGACAACCTCGCCCGCGCCCAAGGTCTTCGAGGCTTCTGCACCGCTCAAGACTGCAACCACTGCTGCTGCAGCCGACCAAGTTCTCTTCAAGGCCCCCTGCTTTCCGGCACCCTGTACCATACCCTCCCCCGCGTTCAAGGTTTTCGAGGCTTCTGCACCGATCAAGACTCCAACCACTGCTGCTGCAGCCGACCAAGTTCTCTTCAACGTCCCCTGTATTCCTGTTCCCTGTACGACACCCTTCCCAGCGTTGAAGGTATTCGAGGCCTCTGCACCGATCAACACTGGAACCACTGCTGCTGCAGCCGACTAAGTTCTCTTCAAGGCCCCCTGCTTCCCTGCCCCTTGTACGACACCCTCGCCCGCGTTCAAGACATTCGAGGCTTCCGCCCCGATCAAGACTCAAACCACTGCTGCTGCAGCCGACCAAGTTCTCATCAACGCCCCCTGCTTCCCTGCCCACTGTTCGACACCCTCGCCCACGTTCAAGGCCTTCGGGTCTTCTGCGCCGATCAAGACTGCAACCACTGCTGCTGCGAACGACCAAGTTCTCTTCAAGGCCTCCTCCTTCCTTGCCTCCTGTACGACACCCCCGCCCGTGTCCAATGTCTTCAAAGCTTCTGCGCCGATTAAGACTGCAACCACTGCTGCTGCAGCCAACCAAGTTATCTTCAAGGCCCCCTGCTTTCCTGCCCCCTGTACGACACCCTCGCCCACGCTCAAGGTCTTCGAGGCTTCTGCGCCCATCAAGACTGCAACCACTGCTGCTGCAGCCGACGAAGTTCTCAAGGCCCCCTGCTTCCCTGCCCCCTGTACGACACCCTCGCCCGCCTTCAAGGTCTTCAAGGCTTTTGCAACGATCAAGACTGCAACCACTGCTGCTGCAGCCAACCAAGTTCTCTTGAAGGCCCCCTGCATTCCTGCCCCCTGTACGACACCCTCGCCCACGTCGAAGGTCTTCAAGGCTTTTGCGCCGATCAACACTGCAACCACTGCTGCTGCAGACGACCAAGTTCTCTTCAAGGCCCCTCTTTTCCGGCCCCCTGTACGACACCCTCGCCCGCGTTCAAGGTGTTCGAGGCTTCTGCGCCGATCAACACAACAACCACTGCTGCTGCCGCCGACCAAGTTCTCTTCAAGGCCCCCTGCTTCCCTGCCCCTTGTACGACACCATCGCCCGCCTTCAAGGTCTTTGAAGCTTCTGCACCGATCAAGACTGCAACCACTGCTGCTGCAGCCGACAAAGTTCTCTCCAAGGCCCCCTGCTTCCCTGCCTGTTGTACGACACCCTCGCGCGCGTTCAAGGTGTTCGAGGTTTCTGCACCGATCACGACTGCCACCACTGTTGCTGCAGCCGTCCAAGTTCTCCTCAAGGCCCCCTGCATCCCTGCCCCCTGTACGACACCCTCGCGCGCGTTCAAGGTGTTCGAGGCTTTTGCACCGATCGACACTGCGACCACTGCGGCTGCAGCCGACCACGTTCTCTTCAAGCTCCCCTGCATCCCCGCCCCCTGTACGACACCCTCGCGCGCGTTAAAGGTCTTCGAGGTTTCTGCACCGATGAAGACTGCAACCACTGCTGCTGCTGCCGACCAAGTTCTCCGCGAGGCCGCCTGCTTTTCTGCCCCCTGTACGACACCCTCGACCGCGTTCAAGTGTTTCGAGGCTTCTGTACCGATCCACACTGCAACCACCGCTGCTACAGCCGACCAAGTTCTCTTCAAGGCCCCCTGCTTTCCTGCCCCCCGATACGACAGCCTTGCCCGCGTTTAAGGTGTTCGAGGCTTCTGCCCCGATCAAGACTGCAACCACTGCTGCTGCAGCCGACCGGGTTCTCTTCAAGGCCCCCTGCATACCTGCCCCCTGTTCGACCCCCTTACCCACGCTCCAGATGTTCGAGGCTTCTGCGCCGATCGACTCTGCGACCTCTGCTGCTGCAGCCGACCAAAGTATCTGCAAGGCCCCCTGCTTCCCTGCCCCCCGTACGTTACCCTCGCCCGCGTTCAAGGTGTTCGAGGCTCCTGCACGGATCAGCACTGCAACCACTGCTGCTGCAGCCGACCGAGATCGCGTCAAGGCCCCCTCCTTCCCTGCTTCTTGTACCCACTTCTGCGTTTTAGATGTTCAAGGCTTCTGTACTGGTCAACGCTGCAGCCACTGCTGCTGCAGCTGACCAAGTTCTCTTCAAGGCCCCCTACTTCCCTGCCCCCTTTACCTGCTCCCGCGTTCCAGGTGTTCGAGGATTCTGCACCGATCAACACTGAAACCACTGCTGCCGCAGCCGACCAAGATCTCTTCAAGGCTTTCTGTTTCCACGCGCGCGGTACGACACCCGCTTCCGCGTTCGAGGTGTTCGAGGATTCTGCATCGATCAACACTGCAACCACTGCTGCTGCTTACCAAGATCTCGTTACGGCCCCCTGCTTCCCTACCCCAAGTTCCGTCCCTGCTCCCACTTTCGAGCTGTTCGAGGATCCTGTCCGCGGAGACATTCTTCATGCCATGTACGAAACACACTGGGCCGGACGTCACAGCCCTTTTTCGGACCACGAACGAAACGTTTCAGCACCACTGGCTCGGCATCCTCCACTATTCTGCGGGGACCACATTACAGGACCTCGAGCCCCACTGCTTTTACTGGCAAATACGTATCGAGGCCGCCCACCGCAAACTTTCGCAGTCTGGGGGCGAGAGCGTCCTCGCCCCCGGGTACAACTTATTCCTGCACACCCTCTGCCCCCGCTTGTTCCGCTCTTCTACTCTTCCTGCCGGTGCACATTTATGGTTTCAGGCCTGCAGTGGTCTCTGGTGGTGGGGAAAGGTAGCCCCTCGCACCTCGACCGACAACTCCTTAGCCGACTCTTACATGGTCCGCTTCCTTCACGACCCGGGCACGATCAAGACAAAACTCCTCCGATCGCGCTACACCACTTCTCCAAGCGCTGTCCCAAGGGTCTGGTGTCTTCAGCGTCATCGGTACGGAGGACTGGCCCTTGGTGTACGACGAAGCCCTGATGGGCCGCGCGGACCCCTCCTCCCATCCGCTTGACGAGTGAACAGTAGCTGATGGTTAGCGGATGCGGTCGGTAGTACTTTGTTTGTTTCTTCTGGACCGGAACATTATCCGGGTCTGCTATGTTGGATCTGTGCTCGCGATGTGGTTTCGTCCCACTTGACACGTGACGTTTCGCTTGCCTCGCTAGGATCGCAAGTCTAACTACTCAGAGTGTTATTTGTACCTTCAGGGTTTGCCTTTTTTCTCTTTTTTTCTTCTGGGCGGTGTTTTCTTTTTTTTCTGTCTTTCTCCTTCCTTATTTTCTACTGGTATGTTTTTCGGACTAGAGCGCACAGGACATAAGTCAATGTGTTCCTCCAATTCTAGTTTTGTGGCATTTTCCCTTTTCGAAGTTAACAACACCGGACTACACAGCGTACTCCTCTTTTTCTCTTCGGCTTACCTTCCTTTCGTTGTTCTAGGGGACCAGTACTCGCAGGACCTTAATGTGCCCTTCCCACATTAGGTCGATGCGAACTTCGCCGTAGGATACACAGTCAGTGTCAAAAGCTCTTGTCGGCTTTTTCCTCGTACGTAGCGGCTTCCCTTTATCACGTTAACATGGTTTCGCGCATCGTTTTACCTTTTTGCCTGGTCTTCAGTAGGATCCCCGGTCTCAAGAAGCGAAATCCCCTGCCGTTGTTGACCACCCCTTTATGGGTTCTTCTTTATTTGTTTTCTTCCGGCTTGACGCCTGTCTTGGACGCACCGATATGATATCCCTACCGACGGCTTAGTTCAGTGCGCCCCCTTTTCCCTTACATGTTTGTTTTTCGCGTCTGAACTGCTTGGCCTTTCTCGTATGTTCTCGTCAGCTTGCGCCACGAATCGTAACGACTCGCTCTTTCGGGTGCACCGTTCGTTGTCGACCCCTCTCCCTATGGCATTTCTAGTTTGGTATTGATGTACCATGATGTCGAACGATTGTTGTCGTTTTCAGCTTCCTGTTTGCGCTTTGCTTGTTCTCTTGGCATCGGTACGATCCCTTATCCAGCGTTCCCTTTACGGTAAACCGAAGGGTTTTAACTCTTACCAGGGGTTTCTTAGCATCATTAATGAGGTACTGGTTGTTGGTCTGTAGTCTCAAGCTGTCGATTGTTTTTAATAGCAGTATAGTTGACCCTCTATTACGATTTTCTTATTATGTCTTTCGTAGCCATCCCTATATCGTAGTGTCATCTGTATCTACGATGCGGCTATTCAGGGTGGGCTAATGTAATGTTGTGCATTTTATATGAGAAATAGAGCAACCGTATGCAAATTGGGATAAGATGTTGCCACTTTAGATTGTATCTACTAGGTACATACAAATATGTAGGATCTGTGTTCGAACGGATAGTCGTACTCTACGTAAATGCGTATGGACGCGTGCTACGATAGAGTTAGCACTTCTTATCCAAGATTGTTTCTGAATAACGAGGCTCCTTGACTCAAACTCGTCGGAGTGTCACCTTATCTTCGCAATGTAACGTTTTGGGATGTCTAGATAGAACATGGGATTTTTCACCGGGTTTAACTTTCAGATTCATCAAAATGTAGGTTTTGGGTGGGGAGTAGAGCCGCTCATGTGAGGAGCCTCAGAAAAAACATGGTGCACCTGCATTCAGGCTACCGTAGCATTCGTCTATGTAGAGTAGAACGCCTGTGATCTGAGTAGACGCGGGTTGTGGTACGTACTGTTAATAGATGAGCCTGCATTGAAGTAGTGCTACGTGTGACCCTTCAAGCTCTCACGCAATGAAAATAAGAAAATATCTGTCTTCCGTCGACGGACGTGATCCTGATCAAGCACTAGATACCTGTGCTCTCTCTCAGCATATGGGGGCATGGCGGCACCTTAATAGGTGTAGCATCCAGTAAAAATTATGAGGCTGCTCACTTGATTATAGTGTAGGAGATGGTGTGCCTCGTAGGTGAAAAATAATTGTCTTGAATATTTAATAATATGAATGTCTCTAATCCGCGAAATTGATGAATTGCAACCCGCCCTCAACCCAAACCGAACTGTGTTACTATTTTCTGGATACCTTATTGTTTTTGGACCAATAGGTTTGTACAATAGGCTTCGTATTGTCCGTGGGAATATCGTGTGCCTCGTACATACATAGAAAGGTGAAATCAAAGTAATGTCTTCAATTATCATGGACGAATTTGACATTTTACGAAAACAATTAAATAATCATACCCTAAAACAATACGACGAGTAATAATACACGAGTATACATTAACACCTAAAGAAAACAATAATGAGCGCCCAGCTTTGTTGGAGGTGTTTCTATTAGGAGTAGGAACGGTGCTCCGTCTCGAAAGGGATGTGTGGTCAATGACCAAATGACTAAGGCAAGCAACAAATAAGTACGCCCCCCCCCCCCCCACAGCAGCAGTAGTTTGATATACCTTACACTAGAGGTGTACCCCGGCGAGTACCCGTCACAATCGGGTACTCGGATAATTCTGAAAGTGAAACCCGAACCCGTCGCGGGTTGCCCGGGTTTTCCGGCGAAATCAAACGGGTTCAACGAGTACTCTCAGGTAAGCCCGGGTACCCGGACAACCCGTTTTCGTTTACAGTCACCAAGGGGTGCCACAAGCGGATGACAATGCGAACTACGCTTTTAGGTGGAAACGATAACTATAACCATCAAACGACGAACGGTAACAGAGCGCCGCGGGTATTCGATAATCCTTCAATCTGTAATAATGCCGTTACGTAGTCGTACGCTAATACCCACACCCTACGCCCCAGAACTGAGCCATTTCAGGTAACGAAAGACAGGTTGAGCAGTATGTGGCGTTCCTAGGTCTCCATGCCGGGCAGGTGTCATGGCCCGAGGAAATAAATGCATGCCTATATATTATCGGTAGCAAACTGGAAGATATCAACATAATAACGGGCACGCGTACGAAAAATGACGGTGGAAATCTCTTGGACAACCGTACAAAAGGCATGAATATTTTAGGAACACTCAGCTCTGAACAGTGATACCCGCGGGCACCCCGTTCTCTGTCGATTTGAAAGGTGTCGAGAGATATTGTGAGGGGGGGGTCATGCCAAACATACGGGTACCCAGGTACTCGAACCCGCCGAGTACCCGGGTTTTGGTCAACCCCAAAACCCGCGGGTTTAAAATCGAACCCGAATCCTTCACGGGTTTTGCCCATCCGGGTTGTACCCGCCGGGTACCCGGGTTTCGGTCATCCGGGGTACACCTCCACCTCACACCCTACAAAACGGGGTGAACCATCCCAGACTCTAGGTATATACCACACGAATATCATAGCATTGAAAAACTGATACATAATACGTGGCCAGCTTCATAGCCTACCAATTCAGAGGTGTGGGAGTGGGGTTTGAGGAACCGCATCTTCGACTCACGTTCTAGTAATCCGTGGGACTGGGATTTCCCCAAAATTCCCATATTTCTGCATATATATATGCAGCTCATCAGGGTGGGCTAGTGTAATAGTATTAATACAGTAGGTAACCCCCTTTTAAGGGACCCTGCGGTAAGGGAAAACGGTTAACAAGGAACCTGAAATTGCTGCCCACCTTTTTTTCCTTGCTGCTGGCTGTAAAAGGGGCAGGTATACCAACTCTGACGAGGGAAGTTGGCATATAAGGGATACCTCCTATCTCGCACGCACTGTGTATTAATAGGGAGGGTACCTTAAAAGGGGCTACTGAATGCTGCAGTGAGTCGCTCATATACGAACGATGTTGGTCAGTCAGAACTATTTGCTCCAGAAAGCAACAAAAAGTGTTATATACTAAACCTCAAAACCATCGGTGACATGCTCAAGGCTGTTCAAGCACGGTTACCACTAAGAAGGTTCATATTCTTGCTCACACTTTTGGTGTTTCCTTGGGCAGTACGGGGGGGTCCTCTTTTAAGAAAACGAGCAGTAAGAAAGGCAGGCCGAGATTCGCAGAAAAATAACAAATAAAACTCGGGGAGTCGTCATGGTGCCGAGGTTAATTACTGTAGTATAGAGCGCACCCATTCTCGAATAAGAATCCCAGCCTGATGGGCTACGTACATACTGTTTTTTTGTTTTGGGTTTCGTATGTGGTGTCCTGAGCTGTACCCAATCCCAAATACAACAAAGCCAGTACCAGCGTATAGTCCTCCATGTGTGGTAGCCTTCATACTCGCCGAGTATTTGGGATACAGGTACCCGGATATACCCGTTGGTTTACCTTGGCAATCCCGGAGATGGCAACTTTTATCATGCCCTAAATCACGTCCCTTGGGTATTATTTTGTACATGCTATCGAAGAAACCCTTTTCAGAATGAAAATGATGCTGTTTGCATCACATCTCGTACCATACTAGAGGTGTTTACCCTTTTGCCAATTACCCGGGTACTCGCGAGTAATAACCGGCTTGCTAATACCCGTAACGGGTACGGGTAACACTTCATACTCGCCAAGTATGTAGGCCCCGGGGCCCCCGAGTACCCGGCTGTTAGACGGGTACCCGGGTGTTAAACGAGTACCCGGGTGTTAAACGAGTACCCGCTGTTAAACGGGTACCCGGGTGCCCGCCCTGAATGGCCGTAAATACTTGCGACTACCCGGATATGTTTTCTCATATTTGGCGGGTACCGTTCAAGACGGGTACTCGTCGGGTAACACATTTACTAACTATACTATCCAGGTTTGCGAGCTGGAGACATTGATCGGTCGGTTGGTGGACTGACAAGTGACAAGCAATAAACTACCCATGGCCATGGCTTTACAGTACCACATCTATTGGTAAACCTTGGTTGATTTGGTCGGAGGGTCATCATGGAGTGCCCTTTGCTCCGAGCAGGAACTCGCCGCAATCATGCTTGATTCGACCATATACGACAGAGTTGTGTGCACGGTCATACGTTTACACCAAAGACGGCAACTAAACTGCCGATTACGGGGGACCGGGTGCAAACTAGGGGACCTAATATAGAAAATTGTTAGCAAAAATAGTCAAATATCGAAGCATATATAGGTATTTTGAGACCAGATGCTAATAAACAGGACCAAATGTTGTAACTAAAAATAGGTAAATGCGAGAGTGGTCGATTTTTTTTTTTCGACATCTCACATAATTTTTTGTTCGTTAGGGGGGGGGGGGGGGGGGGTTTACTAAAACCAAGGGAAAAAAAATGAAAAAAAGGATTTTTTTTTCACCATTTTCTTATTTCATCATGTGACCACAACGGTTGCAACGGTTTTTTATTCCGACCTCTGGGGTTGTGGTGTGTCGTTTTCTCTTTTTTCTGGGCGCCCCTGGTAAATGTGTAAGTTTTTGAGTGTACCGCCGTAGGTCGTATCTACTATGGTCCCCCGTAACAGAGCGGCTGTAGCTCGAGTAAGCACAATTAGACGCAAGCCAACGAGGGAAAGAAGGTGCTCCAGAACCCTTCTCACTTCTCACGACGAAAATGCAAGGCGCGTACCGGAATGAGGAGGGTGGGGAGACACTATTGTGTGAGCCCGGATCTGAGTTACGATTAGGGTGAGGGCAGAAGAAAAAATGGCGAAGAAAATAAGGTGGGAGGGGGGAAAAAAAACAAGAGAGAGAGAGAACAAAACAACACATCCAACGCCAGCGGTCATAATAAGTGCGCCGTCCCGTGAACAGCAAATTCCAAGTTATATTATTCCTCTTGTATTATCAAGAAAGGACACTAATAAAACGCTCAAGAGGGGAGAGCTCATGACCATATACCTGCCGTCCCGCCCGCCCCCCAACCCCCAACCCCCCCCACCCCCGACATGGACGTCGGTCGGCCGCGGCAGAAGACCTACCGTAGCGAAACAAAGTCACAAGACAGGACGAAGCTCGACTCCCGGCGGAAGGGGGGGGGGCTGGGTGGCATCACCGGTACCCCCTCCCTCTTCGTCCCCCCCCCCTCTTCGTTTACACCTCTTCACGGCAGAAAAAGCACAAAACACAGGCGCTAGCTTTTGTTCCCTACCACCATCGGAAAAAAACAACTACAGTGCTGACTGACTACGTGTAGCAGCGCTCCAACGCCACCCCTACTTTAGTTTCCCGCCCCTAAAAATTATGCAAAAACGCGGAAATATATATATATGTATATATATAAAAAAGGCTCACTACGAACTACGAACTCCTACGAGTACGTACGTGCTACTTGCATTGCGTGTTCAGGCCTCCCAATTGTGTTTCACAAAGTTGAGGGGGCATGCATGCGGGGGGGGGGGGGGCTGT
Source organism: Saccharina japonica (assembly GCA_008828725.1). Lineage (NCBI taxonomy): Eukaryota > Phaeophyceae > Laminariales > Laminariaceae > Saccharina > Saccharina japonica. Next base: position 16,002 of record MEHQ01001503.1, read on the forward strand.
TTCCCCCCCCCCCCCCTTTGTTCGCGGGAGTCTAAAACAATCAGATGGGCGGGCGGTGTTTTGTACACCACCTCCCAGCTTTTTCTTTTTTGCTGTTTTTGCCTCTCTGCGCTGCAAGACAGCGCACAGGGTGGGTATCGTTCTGCTGCTACTGCTAGCAGTGCTCGAAAAACTATGCCGCTACGAGGTCGGGGTACCAAAGGCATCCAGGAACGAAACGTGGGCTACTTACGCGGCCTGGTCTACCTACCCCCCCCCCTCCGACCCTCGCCTCTCCCTTCCTACAAAAATGTACTACAATAACTGTCCCCATGCGGCCGGAATAAACAGCGAGGGGCGTACGTAAACATACTGTATACGGAACGTATGCAGACAGAGGAAGGCGCACACATGGAATAAAAAAAACTCGTGGTGGTCGCAAAACGAATATATGTAGATCTCAAACTCTAGGGAATATAAGCAATGAAGCCGCGCTGTCAAAAAAAAACGCGCAGTGCTCTACGAAGCATTGCAATAAATAGACACGGAAAATAAACTAATAGAGCACCGCAGCGATTCTGTCGTGTGTCTTTCGTCCTCTTTACTCTGTGGTGGCCACCAAAAGATCTGGCGAAACGTCCTTCTCCCGTGAATCCCCTTTTGCGAGAGACGACCAAACCCCCGACAAAAAAAATGAAAAGTTCAACCTGAAATTTCCATTCCCTCCCCCCTCCCGCCCGCCCGCCCGCCCGCCCGCCCCCGCCATCCGAGTTCTCCTTGCTTCCGCTAAAAAGCATTCCTTCGAAAACGAGCGGCTCGAAAACAAACAAAAGGGCGCCACGAGCGCGCCATTCAGGCAGCCAAGTTCACGGCTCCTCTCCGTGTACCTAAAACAAAATGCGCTTCGAAAGTCGAAAAACAATACGAGGCACACGCACGCACGCACGCACGAATATACGCCGCGTGGTGCTAGCTGGCTTCGTCCGCTCATCGGACGTCCTTTCGGGGGGAAGAAATGAAAGCGATATTCTCAAAAACAAAACTATGAAATGAAAACATCAAGATGGAACCAACTGCGTGAGGTGCGCAGGCAGGCAGTGAGTGAAGCGGAGCCCCATCCCTAGACTTGTCATAAAAAACCTGTTCGCCCCATTTCTGCTCACAAACAAAAACAAATACGCGGACATACATACCCTGCCAGTCCCCCCCCCCCCGGTTCTTAATAGGATGCAGCCCACCCTTTACGCGACTCGCCCAACACCTCACGGCGCTTCGCGCTTGGTGCTAGCAATGCCTGTCTGGTCGGTGAAACCCCGACATGCTCCGTCCCGGCATTGCAGGGATGCGAGGGTTTACTATGGTCATGCGACTACGGCCATGCATGAATACCCCCCCACCACACCCCCCCCCCCCCCCCCCCCTATACAGCTACGGACTATATTTGCTACGCTCACGGGGGGGATCTCACTCGAGCACCGTTGTCATCAATGTTAGCTATACTAATCGCTTTTGGCGGAGGGGAGAGTCCGCTCTATCGAGCACGAACCGGGTCAATACTGCTTGCTCTTACGCCTAACCCCTTAAGAACTCGCCCCGCGTATTTGGGGGCAAACTACTTGGAATTAGTGTAGGAAAATGTGTTTCAGTTATGAAAGGGTTAAGAACCGGTCCCACGATTTGGGGGACAAACTACTTGGAATTAGTGTAGGATAGTTTCTTCAAGACTGCTTGAATGGTGAATGTGAGCCACGTATTTATACGTACGCGCGTACGTACGTACCTACGTCACTTAATTAGTGCACCGTATCATACGTTTATTGGTGGTAGCATATAAACGTCCAGTTTCTCCAAGAACTATGAGGGGAGAGCCGGTGGGGAATGGGGCTGGGGGGACGAGCGGGGGTCGCCCCCGCCGCCGCCGCCGCCGCCGCAAGCTAAAATAATGCCTCTCTTTTTTTTCCGGCCGTGAAAAAATAAACAAATAAAACAACAACGACAACGGCACCAACAACAACAATAACAACACCAACACCACCAACAACAACGACAACAAAACTACTTGCTGCCTCTTATGATACCAACGACGGGAGAAGAGGCTTGGTTCTTCTCGTGGGTATTACGACCAGCGGCGAACGGCCCGCCTGCCCGCCCAAACTATTATCTTCTCTTTTTTTTTAGGGCCGTGAAAAGCAAAAACAAAGTAGTTGATGCTTCCACTGCCGACTTGACGAGACTTGGTTCTTCTCGTGGCTATTACGACGAGCGGCGAACGGCCCGCTCGCCCGCCCGAAATATCATCTCTTCTTTTGGCCGACTTGGTGCTCCTCATCGTTACGACCAGCGGCGAACGGCCCGCCCGCTCGCCCAAAAACTACCCCTCCCCTTTTGTTTGGGGCCGCACAAAACAAAAAACAAAACGAGAACCTACTTCACGTTTCCACCGCCGACCTGAGAAGACTTGGTTCTGCTGGTGATCACGATCCCGACGAGCAGGGCGAGGCAGAGCACCCCAAGCACGGATATGATGCCGATCGCGTAACCGGGCACGTCATTGCCGCCGTCGCCGTCTCTGTTTTCGCACACCGGCGCCTCCAGCTCGGCGTTGTTGTCGGCGAGGAAGCCGCGCATGAACGTGATCTGGTAATTCTGGGTGTTGGCGATATCCCTCAGCATGGCCGCGACCTTTTTTTTTTTTTGTGAAGAACAACGTCGGACAATGCGAGGAAGGGAGATGATGGCGCTTTGTTAACTACTAAGACAGTAGCAGTAGTGCTCATACGATACGCGCGGCACACTTCAGTTCATTTATCCTCTAGTTTTGGCCGCGTAAGGCACGCGGCTTGTTTGTGGTATCTCCACCCTTATTTTCTCTCTCCCTACTTCCTCGTAGTCGTAACTCAGGCCTGGGGTCACCAAGTAGGCTCTTCTCCCTTCCTCCCTCCCTCCCTCCCTCCTACCTCACCTCCATCCTCCTCACTCCTCCCTCCCTCCCTCCCCTCCCTCCCTCCCTCCCTCCCCTCCCTCGCCCTCTTCCTCCACTACGGTTTCGGTCCGCTGGTTGCACTTTCATCCGCGAGAAGAAAAAAAACTTCGGCCCTTTCTTCCCTTGTCGATCCGCACGAAACTTGCGCCTCATGCGTCAGCCATGGTTATAATATATACGTTAATGTTGCGTTTTATTCTTTTCAGTCCACAACTCATCGTCCACACTCCAGACCCCTCCCCGGGGTTCTTGAGCAGAATCCTGGCCATGTTTCAACTCGCATTCTCGTTGGTGCGCGTATCATCTCTGGTGCTATGAAGCCACCGTGTTACTCACGTCCATATTCCCTATGCAAAAACCATAATCAGGACACAATCGCGAGGGTTGTCTTAGAGAGAACATCGGGAACCGGAGGGGGGGGGGTGGGGGGGGGGGGGGCGCTTTTTTTTTTTTTGTGGCCTTTTTGGGGGGGGGGGGGGGGGGGGGGGGGGGGGGGTACTCGACATTCATGTATGGCCGTTAGTCGTATGGCCATAGACCCTCGCCTCCCTGTAATGCCGGGACGGAGCATGTCGGGTTTTCACCGACCAGGCAGACATTGCCCGTACCAAGCGGGGGGGGGGCGCGTACTCATTTGTTGCTGGCCTTGTTTAGGCAGGAGGGGGGAGGACGGGGGGGGGGTACTTCATTTACATGCATGGCCGTAGTCGTATGACCATAGACCCTCGTATCCCTGTAATGCCAGGACGGAGCATGTCGGGCTTTCACCGACCAGGCAGACTTTGTTAGCACAAAGCGGGGGGGGGGGCGTACTCATTTGTTGCTTGCCTTGTTTGGACAGGAGGGGGGGGGACGGGGGGGGCGGGGGGAGGGGTGTACTCGACATTCATGTATGGCCGTAGTCGTATGACCATAGAGCCTCGCATCCCTACAATGCCGGAACGGAACATTTCGGGTTTTTCACCGACCAGTAGGCAGACATTGCTACAGTAGTAGCAGCAAGCGCGAAGCGAAACGTGAAGTGCTGGGGCGAGTCGCATGAAGGGTGAGCTGCATTCTACCAAGAACCGCTTGTGAGGCGGACTTGCATATGGATGACAGCTTCAATGAGTAAGAGGAGGGGGGGGGGGGCTCATTAGCCACATGCCATGCATGGTCTTAGTCGTATGGCCATAGACCCTCGTATTCCTATGGATGCCGCGACGGAGCACGTCGGGTTTTCACCGACCAGGCACATATTGCTTGCTCCAAGCGTGACTCATCGTGAGGTGTTGGGCAAGTCGCATGAAGGGTGGACTGCATCCTACATACTAAGAACCGCTTGCGGGGCGGCAGATTTCCTTGCATAAGGATGGCAGCGTCGAATTAAATGGGTTTTCTCCCCCTGGGATGTCCGCCTCCATAAAGACAGTACTGTGGTAACTGCTGTATGTAACTGTCATCTGGGCGCCTTACCATAAACACACTACGTACGAGATACGATGGTCCTCCTTGTGCGGAGTTAAGGTCCTCCATCCCTCGCAAATGATATAAACTCGACCGCCAGACGTGGAAACCGTGAAAACACAAAACAAAAAAAAAACAAAAACGAAAAACGAAAAACAAAAACGAAACGAAACGAAACGAAACGAAAACGAAAACGAAAACGAAACGGTACCCTGGTTGCCTATTAATAGCTCACGCAGTCGGAACTCGACGCGAGTCAACGAGGGAAGAAAATGCTGAAATTTTTCTCTCGACAAACAAAAATGCAAGGCACGTATCGTACCGTAGTTGGGGAGGGAGGAGAGAAAACCCTGCTTAGTGACCCCCCCCCCCCCGGATATGAGTTACGACTATTTAGGTGTACCGTAATAAATACCAGGTAGCGCCTACGGGACACACCCAAAACCATATACTTTCCTATTTTTACTATCACGGTGGACCATAGTAAATAGAACCTACGGCAAACACAAAAATCTATATATTTACCTATTTTTACTGACAATATTTGGTCCTACTTACTATGGTCTCCCGTAATAAATAGGGGAGAGAGAAAATAAGGTCAGCGAAGATGATAAGGGCCGGTCCTACTAGATGAGAGGAGGGGTAGCAAGTCAGTGGTCTCGTCGACCGAATAGTCCATTGGTCGGTCGGTAGGTCGGTCGGTCGGTCGGTCGGTCGGTAGGTCGTTTCTTTACCTTCTCGACACGCATCTCGTAGTTCATCTTGCAGTCGATCGCGTGCATGCACCGGTCGAAGCTGTCGGCTGGGTCGCCGCACAGGAAGTTCTGGTCGGGGCACAACTCGCTCTCGAAAGTCCCTGAGCACACGCGGACATCGATAGAGGATGACGGTGT
>MEHQ01003977.1:0-15952 GCA_008828725.1 Saccharina japonica
ACCATTAATACAGTACAGGACACCTATTTAATAATGAGAAACAGGAAGTCTGGTCCACTTACTGTAAGATAAATGTCTTGTCGGCGGATCGAACTAGAAAGTGAACATGAGGAAGTGAGCTTTCGCGCGCACCCAGAATAAGACAATCAGCCTGAGCCCGATTTAAGGTTTCTTGTGAGAGGCCAGTTACTGTATAACAGGGCATTTTCATTAGGTGTTGCGCTGTTGCGCTGGCGCAACATTATGGTCAAAATAACCGTTTTGCGCAACAGTCGCCGCAAGGCTGGTTGCGCGCAGCGCAACACGCGTATTTGGGGGCGCAACATTTTTCGCCGCAGGCGAAAGTTTTTGTTGCGTTTATTTCTCGCCGGAGGCGATAATTTTTTTGGGGGTATTTTTTTCTTAATAATTAGCCGTAATTGAACACCTTTTAGGCCCTTTGTACTATTCGCCATACACTAGTCGAAAACAAAAATTAGGCACCTTTTGCTATTCGCCGTAGGCTCTTATTCTTTTTGAGGCACTTTTTTCTATTCGCCGTCCGAGGCCAAAAATAAATTAAAAGGCTTTTTACTTAGTTTTGAGGCGTATATGTGCGCATAGATCGCTGCGCGCAACACACCTTGCGTTGCATGTTGCGCGCAGCGCAACAGACGCCGAACCACTGATAATATATAAATGCCCTGCTGTATAACGACTCCCTATTTTCTTATTTTATTTTTAATCCGAGCCTGCCTTTCTTATTGCGCGTTTTGTTCTGATGTGCCCTGTGCTGTACCCCAAGAAACTTCGTATTTTATACTGGCTTACCACTTCCCATACATAAAACACAACAAGCAAAATCGTTACAGCAAGGAGGCATCTATCTACATATATATATATATATGGTGTCGAAGCACTGGGCGCAAAGCTCAGACTATCAGCCGCCTCGAGAGACCTTTGAATGCTCAACATGTCCGAGGTAGACCGTAGATGTGTGCCGGCGTGCGGTATACCTGGTATACAGTATGGGCCTGCATAAAAGAAAGGGCATTTGGCAAAAAGGGGGTACCCCCCATAAATTGTGACAAAAGGGGGACACTACGAAGCACCGGCGGCGAGGTTCTCGTTCCAGAGGTGGTCGTCAACACCAATCCAACGGCCCAGCGCATTAACGGTATACTCATAGTCATATATTGACCATCACTCTGACCGAGCAGCTCAACAGCTCACTGCGTGGTACTATAAGACTCTCCTCTCTTCTACGCCATGGTACGTACCTGATATACGCGTATACGTATACGGCGGTACCGGTACTACTACATATACGTGTAGTTCGCGCGATGGAAGTATCCCACTCAGCTTGCAAAGATGAGTTTCGATCAAATCCTCGATCTCACAGCTGTTTTGTTTTTTTGTTTTTTTTATATACGTACCGGTACAGCAGCAAGCAGTACCAAAGCAGTAGTACTACTATCCTGTGGTACGTACATATTTATATACGTACACTCGTATAAATGTTGGTGATTTTTGGGGGCCACAGGGCAGGGGGCGCCAACCAATGTAATGCATTGATTCGCAGGGCCACACCTTGAAACCACGATTGATTCTGGAACCAGATGTGCGTGTCACAGGACCTGCTGTCATATATGGTATACAGACAGTACTCACGGAATCATTTGTGATATATACGTACATCACGTATGCTGATATGCTGACCACGTTTGCCTGGGTATGGGCCGTTGATCTTTTTGGCGTTACGTAGACGTCGTCTGTTAGGCGTGCCACAACAACCAGAACATGGAGCGGTCACTTACCCGTGGTCTTTTTGACACAGAAAGGGGGATATCTCTCCGCAACGTGACAAAAGGGGGGACGTTACGGAAAAAGGGGGACTTTTCCAAACTTAGTAGATGGAAGGGGGGAAACCCTAGCGTAGGCAAAACAAAAAGGGGGATATGCTCACACCCCCCCTTTTGATCGCTCTCGTTCACCCGCTAAACATATGAAAAAAAACGCTGTGGGTGGTACGTAGCGAGATGCCATGTGAGTGTGGCAAACACATCAGGTTTTAATTTCAAGTCGATTTGACAGTACATGGGCGTACCCGGCGGCGAAAACCGATGTCCCCCTTTTGTCACGATATAGGGGGGGTGTCCCCCTTTTTGTCAAATGCCCTAAAAGAAACACCTGACCTGAGAGAGCCTTAAAGCCTCAACACTATTTTAGCATACAGACAGGCTAATACGTACCAGTAGGATCTAGTGAGCACTCGCCGCTGAGCACGATTTCTTATTCCAAAATTCTTAACGTCCTTCCCAACGTGAGCCTTATTTTCTTAGCAGGCTGCTTCTTATTCGTGAGCCCTATTTTCTTAGCAGGTTGTTTCTTGTTCGGCGGCAAAGGTTTGCCTTTGGCTGATGTGTGTGCATGTCAGTTGGTTTGTGTGGGTTGTAGAGCGTGGGGGTGCGTTTTATAAGGGTTTCCAGTGATATGACAAGGCGTTATTCGGGCGGGATCCAAAAGATCGAGATTGAAAAATTGAATCAATCGATCTTCGATTCTCGATCTAGATCGAGAATCGGCTGCGAAAACCACCAATCTGATCTTGAGATTTTCCGAAAGATCGTGATCTTTTTCAGAGCAATTCAATTCCGATCTCCATCACTGCTAGAGAGATGCTCGTGCACGGTCTGTGGTCACAAACCCTTCGGCACACAAGAGACATCATTCTGAAACATATGAAACAATTACTACAAAATACCGGTAAACTACAACGAACATACGTACTGATCGGAGAAAACAATAAGCGCCATGCCCCCCAGAAACAGATTTGGCAGACATACCACAACAAACTGATATAAAACAATCCGAAAACCAGAATGACGACAGAGAGGCCAGAATTGAGTTACTTACGTGTTGTGGGTGACCATGCTATTACGACACGAAACGAAACGAAACGGACGTTGACATATCTTACGGTAGGGTAGGTCTTGCCTGTCGTATATGGCATTGCATTGTCTGCTCTGCTTACTGCACTGAGCGTAGTATCTCTGTGTCGTAGTTTTGTGACCACAGCACTGGTACCTTTTTAGGATGAAGAATCGGCACGGACGCTGGGTGTGGTGGATGTCGACTGGTAGAAAGGAAGGTATAATGTGAAGAGCACACACACACGACATTGTATGTATATCATGTCGTATCTGGTCGAGTATTACGTTGGCTTCCCCTGGACAGTGGACACGGACGCCGAGTAGCCGACACCCCCCGTTGTTCATATAAGCGACGGGTTACCCGACTAGTGGACAACACCGTGGTATACGTGGTCACACGCTCAGCAGAACGCCAGCGGGTAGACATCCCTTCGCCCCACGGACGAAGCACCTTTTTCGCCTCTAGCACCAACGGCGGGGGACGGGTCTCCTTCGTGCTACCTTCGGCTCGGCTCAGCTTGCCTCGTGAGTGTCCGCCTGCATTGCATTATGCGTCCTGTGTTTGTTGTGGTGGCAGTTTGGTCTGCAGATCTTGACATTTATTTGTCAGTAGGCACCTACACTACTACTACTACTACTACTGTTGTAGTAGTAGATAACACGATATTTCTCAAGAGTGACAAACAAACGTGCACGCCGGTCGCCCCAGTAGAGTTCGTAGTGGTCAGCTTCAAAGGCTACTATTTATACTATCAGGGGTACCCGATTTCAAATCCCACCATGGTGAGAGATTTTGACATTATTTGGAAAAATAGAAAGGAACCAAGTGCTGAGAGCGCCTTCGTGGCGTGGGTAGTAGGCGGAATCCGGCGCAAGTCGACTAAGGAAGAAAGTTCTGAAATCTTCTCGCGATACAAATCAAGGCAATAATCGTAGTGGGGGAGGAGGGAGAAGAGCCTACGTTGTGACCACGGATCTGAGTTACGACTAGGAAGGAGAGAGAAAGGAAAGGCGAAGACGATAAATTGGATGGACAAAAACAAAATGCCGTTCTATCGTTGGGCATGGGTAAGCAGTTTGTATTTCGCATGGAATCATGTCGGGGCCGGGACCATGGTCTTGTGCGCAGCTTCCCTCTATCGCTATGGGCCAAGATCGTGCATCGTGTCGGCTGGTTCGTCTTGCGTAGCCTCCGTACAACTACGTCCCCTCTCAGAAGAAAGTGCCGCACAATCCTCTCAGCCTTAAGAGGTCCCCTCGAGAACAAACTGTACCAGGTAAGAAGCGCACTGCAGTCTGTAAACAAAACAAATCCAATCCGTTTTTGTTTTCAGTTGCATTACTATTTCTGGTATAATTTCGAAAACGACATTTATCAAGAGTCAGTTCGTATCCGTGTCGATTCCTCCATCCTAGATATATACAGCAGTAGCAGTAGGGGCCCTGATGTAGCAGTTCCTTGAACAGCAGTGAAAATGCCCATATAGCGCTTCCAAAACCATCCTGTCACCATTGCGACCGTTACCTCAAAACGGCTATCCATGCCGCAATAGCGGCGTCCACCCCTTCTCGGTACAAGAGTCCACCAATGGTAGTGTGGAAATCCACATATTGTGCACGAGGAAACACAGGGAATCTCCACAGCAACACACATTTTGTATCTACGAGTACCAGATCGCGCTTTTTTTCATGTATGAGTGCCAAAACCTCCTTTATTGTGTTGCATTATATTATAATATACAGTTACTACTTGGAAACATAATAAGTCGCCCTTATACAGTACAGGACACCTACTGTGATAAGAAACAGGCTAATAAGAAAGCCAGGCTGAGATTTAGAGGATAGATAAGAAATTCGGGAGTCGTTATATTAAAGTTAGTGTAGAAAGCACCCTCCCTTGAATAACAAATGCAGCCTGGGCCGGATTTCCCGCTTCTTATTAGGTGTCCTGTACTGCTGTACTATACTTGTTTCTGTTGTTTCGTGCTTTTAGAATTTCTCCGATATAGAGGGTGCACCGCTACGAAGGCCCCTTGAATAGCGGCATCACCCGATATATCGGAACAGCGAGATGCCCTCAACAGCGGCATGAAATGCCTCTGACACTAGTTTATTCACGCCTATATGGACTTCGACATTATTTGGACTTTCAGACTAAGGGGGGCCGTCTTCATGTCGTGCAAGTCGACGCAATTCGACGAGGGAAGCAAGTGCTGGAAGCTTCTCGCGATAAAAAAAATGAGGGATGTACATTATTCGCTTGTCTGGCGGCATGCCATGGCATTCCGTGGCATGCCATGACAATGCCCATGACATGCCACGGCATGCCATGGCATGTCATGGCATGCATGTCATGGCATGTCATGGGCATTGTTATGGCATGCCACGGAATGCTTGTCATGGCATGCCACGGAATGCCACGGAATGCGACGGCACGAACCCCACGGCACCACTAACCTTAACCCTAACCCTAACCCTAACGCTATGGGCTTTCACGGCATGCCTTAGCATACCATGGCATGTCGTGGTTCGTACCATGGTAATGCCACGGCATACCGCCAAAAAAACAAATAGTGTACATCCGTGTAAAAAATGCAAGGCACGTACCGTAGTGGGGAGGGGGGAGACGAGCCTACTTAGTGACTCTGGATCTGAGTTACGACTGAAGAGGGAGAGAGAAAAGAAGGGTGAAGATAATAAATGGGATGGACAAACAAAACAAGTCCGGTCCGAACCGTTTAAAGCATGCCCGCATGAGACGGAACCGCCGTTCGGTTTCGAGTGAGAGGTCAGCGTCTTCGTGGATAATGCCGCCAATACGTAACAACTGGCTCGTCGGTCTATACCTCTGACCACCTGCTTCGATAACGAACGGCGGAGCAGGGGGTGTCTGGTCCTGTGTTCGTAAAAGCATCGACTACCAACGGCGTCGACCACGAGTACATTACGGTAGCAGGAACACTATTTTGGGAACACGTGGAAAATTACTACACCGATGCTGACGACGACGCGCCCTTCGTGCAGGAGCAACCTGCAAAACGTTTTGTGCGAGATACGGGTTTTATTGGGTGAGGCTGGCCTTTAGGGCCGCATGTTGTGTTTTGGAAAAACGCCATCAAAACACGTGGCGGAGCCTCGTGGCTACCCCTGCCGACCTCGTGCCCCCCAAAGGGTTGGGGTTAGGGTTAGGGTTCGGGTTAGGATTATGTCTGGGGTTGGCTTGGTCTGGGTCGACGGGCAAGGTATAAACTGACCACACACAGCCTGCACATAACCTTTTGCCGGTTGCTCATTCACATAGGGTGCGCCGCTGACGACACGCATGCACGTTTTTAGGAAATCTAATGCTTATGAACTGAGACACTGAGACACTGCTGTTGTCTGTTGTGTGTTTGCGTTTTTCTTCAGGGTTGTTACTTACTAAAACAAACAATTATTCACGATTCGTGACGTTAATGGCGTGACAAAAGCTCGCGATTCGTGATTTCATTTCAAATCATAATATATGATATGCCACGATGTAAGCCACGTTTCGTGATGCTAGTCGTACAGATTTAGTCTAATCCAATATTTCAAATCCAACGGTACTTTCGTGTGGGGGCAACTGTCGCGGGTGGGCCACGGCCAGGCCGTGCCCGGCTTGCAACTCACACCGCGAGCCGAGGCCTGGCTCGGACTGCGAGATTCCAATCTCACGCGCCGTCGGCCACAGGCCCGGTCTGTGAGATTCCAGTGCCGTTGACTTGTCGTCTGCCCCGCCTGGACCGTGAGATTATAAGGTATATTTCGCCTTTTCTTCGCGCTGTGTATCCTGCTCAAGATTTCGAGACCGCAGCGTGCTCGCCGGTGAGATCCTCAGTGATGTTTTGCCTTTGCGTTGCGCTGTGTCTCCCCCTCGAGATTTAGAGGCCGCAACGTGCCCGCTGGTCCGCACACGGCAGTGCGGCTTTCGGTAGCCGTTCGCTGACCACAGTCGGCGTACGATGCAGCGTCTGCATTCCCCCTATTCCAGCCTTCCGACATCGTTGCTGGTGCCGGGTGAGTTATGTGGTGGCTTCATCAGACGTACGCAGTTTATCTGTGTCGTAGATTTGTGACCACTTACGTAACTGGTATCGCTTCTCGTAGGATGAAAGCTCTCTACGAAGAACCGGCACGGACACTGGGTGTGCTGGGTGTCGACGGGTAGAGAAAGGACGGTTTCATGTGAAGAACACCCAAACACTCCGTGTTAGTGTTAGGCACGACAAAAGGTCATAAATCGGGATTTCGTTTTTTACGAGCTGGTTCCACAACGACATTCGGGACCTTGCGTTTGTTCTTCATGGCAATATCTCAAATAACTGTACATTGGATTTTTTTTTGTTTTGTTCGAGCTTAAATATCAATTTTACGAACTTTGACTATAACTGACGCACCTAAAAAGGCCAGTCTTCACTCTTCCATTTTGTCATGAAAAACAAACACACCGACTTTTATTGCCAAACTTAAAAAAAAAAAACATGGCGCACAAAATAGCAAAATAGACCCCGGAAGGGCGATTTCCCCTTTAAAACATAAATAAATATGCTCGATATACTGTTCTAGTACTTTGGCAGGCGATTATAATATCAGAGTCGTAGGCTCGAAGATAAACAGGAAGTATGTGGCTTGAAATCTTCTCCCATGATGTTGCGATCATTTCAAAATGTTGTTATTTACAGCAGTAGTGTCGAACGACTCGGCGTATTGACCGATGTATGGCCCGAATACACAATATAATATTGATTTTACTGTAGGAAGGTAATACCCCAACCCAAGGGTTAGGTAATGTTTGTGTTCTTCACATTACACCGTTCTTTCTACCCGTCGACATCCAGTACACCCAGTGTCCGTGCCGATTCGTCCTTCTAAAGAGATATCAGTTATATGTATAGTCACAAAACTACGACACATGAGTACTGCGTTGCAATGCAGCAAGCAGAGGAGACAATGCAATGCCATATCGCCGAGTCGTGTCGTACTCCTATTCCCTTTTTCCCCTCGCTGCCTCGGCAAGGTCTTTGCTTTGGCATGGCCCATAGCGAGGGGGGGGGTCTTTCTAGCGAGCAAGGCTAGACTCACCCTCAAGCGGACCGATACCTTCTTGCTGCTGCGCACCCGCCGCGAAGCGTGTGCAGCGGTAGAGTTGGATCGGCYACTGGTGCGTCAGGCGCAAAAGTCCAGATGCACGGGCCTTTTTGGCCGTCGGTGTAGACAGCAATGTCCATCTCACTTTTGTGCGCGGAGGCAGACGCCATCAGAAAGGTGGACGGACACTACGTACACAGCCCTAGGTATGTTTGCTAGAGGGAGCTGTACTGTCTCAGTAACCTGGCTTCGCCATCAAAGGCGGAGGGAGCGTGTGGCGACGAGCTGTTGTTGGACWGGTCAATCCCTTCAGCGCGAGAATTTTTATTTTTCAGACCAAGCACCCTGAGTGCAACGAGAGAGAAAGCGAGGAGCCGACTGGGAAGGACAGCAACGAGAGCGTGTACGGACGGAGCGGGTCGAGTGTGGTCGTGCTAGGACTGGCCGAGCGGCACCGGAGCGGCGCGCCTGAGCAGCAGCACAGCAGCGCGCCGGCGCAGCAGCACAGCGCACAGGAGAAGCGATCCGGAGCACGGACGACATCGACCCGTGACGGACGAACATTATTGTTTTTCTGTTTTCTGTTGACAAATTCTTCGCTTTTTCCCCCGAATGTTGTTGTTGGGTCGGTGTGGATGACGTCACTGGTTTTGTAGAGAGACGCGGCAGAGATGGCGCGGACACCCCGGGTGCCTTCATTGTGTGCCTGATCGTGGAAGACCCCTTCAATGTGGAACGATTCCTAATCAGTGTCGATGTTTATAATGCTGTGCCTAACACAGACCGTTCAGGATAGATTCGGGTAATTGTCAATGGACATGATGGCTTTGGTTGGCTGTTCTTTTTCACTTTGTGCCCGCGGACTGTCATTCTGGCAGCACTTCAGACAGCAGCTGCGTGCTCCATCTTGTTCCCACGCCTACCGTTTGTTTTTGTACAGACAGCACTTCAGACAGTAGTTACGCTGTAGTCGGCAAATTCATTGGTAAAGAGTGGGAGGGGGGGGGAGGGGGACGATGCTGCTGTAGTCGAATGGAGATTGCGGGCGTGTAGTTCAGTTTTGGACACGCATAACATGCTGTAGGGATTTTAGGTGTACCTCTTCGGACTTGTGTATCCTTTCCCTGCTAAGTGTACGTGTTCTTTAGGATTCTCTGATGGCTCTAGCACTTTTGTGACCACGGGCCGTGATCTTGCTAGATCAGACTATAGGGATTAGCAACTGAAACGAGTTTAATGTGAAGATAACAACAACAACAAGACAGTTGTTTGGGTCTATACAAGAAGTGAGTTTGTTTCGTGTGTTTCTTCATCCTGTAGTTCTTTACGGCATATGACACGCGTATCACCCCGGTGATCCAACAGGTATCGCCACGAACCCTGTTAGGCTGGAAGTCGAGGGTTCGAGTCTACGTAGGTAGATTGTTATTCCCAGATGACACCAACTGACTACGAGTACTGCTGTCGAGGGCGCATATTATAGCGTGGGTAAGTAAAACTCGACGAGGAGAGTTGACGAGGGAAGAGTGTGCTGAACTCTTCTCACTTGCTTCTCATGGTGAAAAAGCAAGGCAAGAACCGTACGTAGTGGGGGAGGTGGTAGAAAGGCCTGCTTTGTGACCATGTTAGGATCTCAGTTACGACTCGGCGTATTGACCGATGTATGGCCCGAATACACAATATAATATTGATTTTACTGTAGGAAGGTAATACCCCAACCCAAGGGTTAGGTAATGTTTGTGTTCTTCACATTACACCGTTCTTTCTACCCGTCGACATCCAGCACACCCAGTGTCCGTGCCGATTCGTCCTTCTAAAGAGATATCAGTTATATGTATAGTCACAAAACTACGACACATGAGTACTGCGTTGCAATGCAGCAAGCAGAGGAGACAATGCAATGCCATATACGACAGACGCGACCTACCCTGCTAGGAGTCCGGCTGCGAGAAAGAAAACGTGTAAAAGGAAAAGCGAAAAGGAAAAACAAGGAAAGAAACTAAATACGATGTGTGTATTCTTCACATTTCACGGTCATTTGTACCCGTCGACATCCAGCACACTCGGTGTCTGTGCCGACTCTCCATCCTATGTGGCCGGAAAACTACGACAGGCATGACCAACCCTGCTAGCAGCCCAGCTGCGTTTAAGAGACACAAAGATAAAGAGAAAAAGGGAAAAAGGAAAAATATAGAATACGAAATAAATACATTTAGTTTTTGTCCATCCCATTTATTATCTTCGCCTTTCGTTTTGCTCTCTTTCCTAGCTACTGTAGTCGTAACTCAGATCCGAGGTCCCAAAGCAGGCTCTTTTCCCTCCTTCCCCGCTACGTTTCTCGCCCTGCATTTGTATCGCGAGACGATTTCAGCACTTTCTTTCCTCGTCGACTTGAATCGGATTCCGCCTACCCACGCCACGAAGGCGCTCTCAGCAATTATTGGTTCTTTTTTATTTTTCGAATAGTCAAAATCTCTCACCACGGTGGGATTGGAACTCGGGGTACCAATGATAGTAGCCTTTCAAGCTGACCACTACTCTACCGGGGTGATAAAGCAAATAATGAGACAAGCAAAAACGATAACAAAAGGCAAAAAAAAAAGTGTCGTGCTTCTCCCGGAGGAGATGTGACAGAAACATAATAATATATAAAATAGAGTAAAATAAAAACAACGTATCTCGTAAACAGAGCAAGACTAAGAGCGAAAAAGGAAAGGATAGGCAACCGGAGCCAAACAGTGGTACCCCGACCGTGGGTAGTGCTTGCTATAATGATTTGGGTTTTGTTTACTACTGTGTTTGGTGTATTTCCCGTCGAAGCTCCTCCAGGGGGACACGACAATAATGATTCTACAACCCCTCGCAGTATTTATACAGGCTGGTTCAGGCATATCACCTAAAATTTCGTTAGTCACGAATGCCGCATGCAATAGCAACTCCATTGTCACATATTTGATATCATACTGACCGCCATGAACAGTGGAAGAGGGTGACATCGCCAGTTTTTGTTGAAGGACCTAGAACTGGAGCTACCGCCGAAAATGTGGCCCGACCAATCACAGGCCTTCGAAGTGGTCAACAATAGTCAGGCGTTTCCGTAGAAAAACATTCCCCCCCCCAAAATTGTTTTTCTGAACGAGCCGCTTCCAGGTGGTCCAAGGCATGTTTGTAAAACGTTTCACGCAAATATTCGAAGATCTGACTGCGTATGATCATATCAAGTCATATTCAACGCCCAAAACCGATAATATATATATATATATATATTTTTCCATCCCATTTATTACTTTCGCCCTTCCTTTCTCTCTCCTTCCTAGTCGTAACTCAGATCCGGGGTCACAAAGTAGGCTCTTCTCCCTCCTCCCCACTGCGGCTCTTGCCTTGAATTTTTATCGCGAGAAAAAATCAGCACTTTCTTCCCTCGTCGACTTGCGTCGGATTCCGCCTACCCACGCCACGAAGGCGCTCTCAGCAATTCGTTCCTTCTTAATTTTTCAAATAAAGTAAAAATCTCCCACCACGGTGGGATTCGATCTTGGGTACCAATGGTAGTAATATTAATAGTAGTCTTTGAAGCTGACCACTACTCTACCGGGGCGACCGGCTTGGAACTAAGTAATTTCGAGGCAACGCCTATTTTTGCACTTTTACCGCACGAAAGTCCAAATGTCCACGCCGTGTTTTGGAGATAGACCCTGAAATTTGGTACACGTGTTGTATGCGCCCTACCCGAGCCTTTGACGAATGGGTTTTTTCATATATTTGTTTTCGCCGGAAATTACGTATCTCCTAAGACCCAGATATCCCAAAAAATAACAAAACAAGCAATACCTGACGAAAACAAACCAAAAAACCCCATCCGTTAAAGTCTCGGGTAGGGCGCTTAAAACACGTGTGCTAAATGTCAGGGTCTATCTCCACAAAACGACGTGGACATTGGCCACTGAATGGCTTTTGGGTGGTATGCTTGAACAAGCCTGTATTTTTTCTGTCGTGGCCGCTTGTCGCCATTTTTTTGTCTTTCTTCTGTAGTTTCTTGGGTGTTCTTTATTAGTTCAGTTACGTATGATATGTATGCTGTATGTACGCGTTACCGGTACTATATATAGTTTTTGTTGTTCCTTCTTTCCATTATTTGTCTTCTGTGTTTTGCCCGTAGATCGGGCGGAGTTGTGGAGGAAGCGCCACAAAGATATCCGTTATGTAGCTGGCGCCCAAGGTATTGGGGACGGGGGAGGTGCGACGGTCGTAGGGAAACCGTTGTGGACAAAAGAAGGACGGAGACGGCAGACAGGGTAGTGAAGTACCAGAGCGACTATTAATAGTTGGTAAAACTTGTGGCACTACCGGTACAAAAAACTGCCTCGGCTGCCTGGAGGGTTCCGGTCTTTTTCTTCTCGCGGTGTTTGTTTTTTTCTCTTTTCGCTTTATGTTTCGTTTTTTCATATGTTTTCTCTATTTCAAGCATCTGGATTGTTAGAAAGATAGGTCATACCTGTCGTGTGTATGTTGTTGACATTAAGCCGTACTTTCTGCCCATCGACATCCAGCACACCCGGTGTCTGTGCCGGTTTCTTCATCCTACAATAAAGCGAAAAGGGACTAATAAAGAATGCATATATATAAATATAATAAAACAAACAAACAAACAACGTAGACTGAGAACAAATAGAAAGGATAGGCAACCGAAGCACACCAGACATAACTTTCCTGGCACCCCGGTGGTCTAACTGGTAGCCACTAAGCCTGTAGGCCCGGATGTCGAGGGTTCGATTCTCCCCATGAAGGTTTTTATTCTCAAATGACACCGTCTGTCGAGAGCGCATATTATAGCGTGGGTAAGCAAAATTCGACGAGAGTTGACGAGGGAAGAAAGTGCTGAAATCTTCTCGCGATAAAAATGCAAGGCAAGAACCGTAGTGGGGGAGGAGGGAGAGGAGCCTACTTTGTGACCCCGGATCTGAGTTACGACTATTAATAGGGAGGGAGAAAGACGGAAGTGCGAAGATAATGAATGGGATGGACAAAAAAAACAAAATAAAAATAAACGATGGTACAATTACAAGTACAGAGACACCTACATAAGAAACAGGCTAATAAGAAAGCCAGGCTGAATTTGAGAAAATAGAAATTCGGGAGTCGTTATCTTGAAATTAGTGTAGAAAGCACCCTCTCTCAAATAAGAAATCCAGCCTGGACCATATTTCCTGTTTCTTATTAGGTGTCCTTTACTGTATATAGTATATAAAGTATAGGCTACGGGCACACACCTGCCTCGGCTGCCTGGAAGCTGGAAGGTGCTTTTGGTGCGCTCCGGCGGCCTGTCCTTCCCTGTCGCTCCTAGTCTTGCTCTGTTTGCGCTGTTTTTCAGTCCATTTCATTTCGTTTCATTTCATTTCATTTTATTAGCTGTCGCATCTCCTCTGTCTGGGAGAAGCACGGCACTTTCTTTCTTTTATTTTTTCATGCTTTTGTCTGGTTGGTTTGATGGTCGATTCGCTTTATTGCAAGGGTACGCGCGGTGCCGAAGGCACCGCGCGGTACGGGATGGGACCGTTTTGCCCGCCGCAGGCGTAAAAATTTTCGGGTCTTCCCGAGGGGCGGTATGGGAAAATGTTCCCGTCTGTTTACCGCGGACGGGAATGGGACGGGAAGGTGGGAAACCATTTGGTTGACGGGATGGACGGGAAGACAGATTCTTTGGCGGTACGGGATGGGACGGGAACCGATTGTTGGCGGTACGGTACGGTACGGGAACCATTTTTCGGCGGTACGGGAAATGATCGGTGAACGGGTCGGGAATAGGTCGGGAATAGGTCGGGAATAGGTCGGGAACCGAGTCGGGAATACGGTCGGGAAACGCAGTCGGGAATGGTTGGGAACACGGTCGTGAACACACACGCTGGCGACAACGGCTGAAAAGAGCGAATTATAATCAAAAGTCTTCGAGTACGAGAGTACTCCTCGTAGCTTTTATCTAATGTGTATATTATTACCGACTTGTGACTTCGACGTATTGATATGCCTACGATAGACGAGTACGAGTATAACATTCGCGAGAATGTAAAACAGGAACAAAACAAAGAAAGTATGGTACGTACATACCTGGTACACAACATCACGCTTTGTTTGCATTTTGAATATCATGCTTGGCATACTCCGAGTATCGAGTCCGGAGCACAGACAGGGTGTTATTTTCGTATTATCGCCTCTCTTGACAGGAAGTGTATACATACCTGGTACGATTTGTTTACCCGAACGCTTTGTTGGCCTCCTTATGAACGAACCGATATCATGGTGTTCAAAACCCGACTCCCCCCCTCCCGAATATTCATAAGTCAAATCCAGAAAACAAAAACGAAAGGGGGTTCCAGGGACAAAAGCCACATCAGTATTGTTACGACCACCCCCCGCTTCCCCTTTTTCCACAATGCCCACACACACACCCACTTGGGACGAATCTGCACCAGAAACACCAAACGAAACGCAAGCTTATCCATCGACCGATTTATTATATATACCGTACCATTATTTCATTATTTCAAATAGCGAAGTGTGAGTGGGGCCGGTTGAATGGTTGATACAAAGTTTAAGTTCGTGTGCAAATTAAAAAAAACGAGAAGAAAAAAATAATATATATATAGTAACAATATTCATTCGCGCGTATACGATTTGTTTATAGTTCAATATAATAAACAAATCGTACATACGAAGACGCACGAATATCTGCAGTCTCCTCCAGTCTACCCGTACAGCAGTATACGCACTTGCATCCATCCATGGTCATGCGATGGGAAAATGAAAAAACCGGCGGTAAATGGAATGGGAATATCTGCCCCAATAGTGAGATGCGGGATGGGAGAAGCTGTGCCCCATGGTCGGGATGGGATGGGAATCACTTCTATGACAGTGGGATGGGAATAGTCGGGATTGGGCGGACAGCGGGACGGGAATAGTCGGGAATGGGCAGACAGTGGGATGGGAAACAGTCGGGAACGGGAACACGGCCATTACCGCGGGACGGTAGAGCTCGGGAACAGAAACTGACGATGGTAACGGTCGGGAAATCGCGGTCGGGAACGAAAAATCTGACGGTTTCCCATTCCCGTACCGTACCGTTCCCGTCCCGACCACATTTTCCCGTCCCACCTTTACCGCGCGTATCTCCCTCTAGCTTATTGTTTATTTTTTGTATTTTGTTTTCCTTTTAGAAAAGCTTTTTATTTTTTTGGGTTTAGCATCTGACTTTTCCTTGCTCACCATGGATTGTAAGCAGAGGCTTGCCTGTCATATATGATGTGTGTGTTCTTCACATTATTAACATTCCTTTCTACCCGTCGACATCCAGCACACCCAGTGTCCGTGCCGATTCTTCATCCTAAAAAGGTACCAGTTCTATGGTCACAAAACTACGACACCGAGATCCTACGCTCAGTGCAGTAAGCAGAGCAGACAATGCAATGCCATATACGACAGGCAAGACCTACCCTGCTAGCAATCCAGGTGCATGCAAAGAAGAAAAAGAGAAAAGAAAAAAAAGCGAAAAGGAAAAACCCCCCCACCCTCCGTCTCCATTTCCTTGGGCGCCACCCATACAACAGATAAGTGGCACTTCGTTCTCAGTTCCGTTTAGTTCTCGTGTAACACACGAGAGTCCCGGAAAGAGAACGGGGAATAACGAAAACAAAATTAATACGTACGTAGTACGTAGGTAAGCAACCAAAGAAAGTCCTAGGAAAAAATACGGAAGGCGGAGAAACAAAGGCAAAAGCGATCACGGTAACATAAATAGGGAAAACAGAGCAAATGAAGCAAATTATGCGAGGGACTCTGTAGCATCGCTGTCGTGCCCCCCTTGAGAAGCAACAACAGGAAATACAACAAGCAAAAATAAAGAAAAATAAGAAAAAGAAAACAAACAAACTAACAAA
>MEHQ01000560.1:0-42332 GCA_008828725.1 Saccharina japonica
CACCGACCAACGATCCAGCTTCCTGCGCCTATGGGACCGTCTGCCGTTGCACCTACGCGACGTCATGTTCGACCTTCACGGTTCCAGATGGTCGCCATCAGTGATCGACGACCTGGGAGACGTCCTCTGCGAGTTCCAGGACGTCTTCTCCACCTCCAAGACCGACTTCGCCTCCTGTTCATTCATACCCTTCAAGATTTCCGTGCCCCCGGACAGCGCTCCGGTTACCTCCCGACCATACCGGATCAACCCCATCCTCGCCAAAAAGGCGGACGCCGTCCTCGACCAATACCTGGCCGCCGGCCTAATCCAACATTCCACCTCGCCATACTCCAG
Source organism: Saccharina japonica (assembly GCA_008828725.1). Lineage (NCBI taxonomy): Eukaryota > Phaeophyceae > Laminariales > Laminariaceae > Saccharina > Saccharina japonica. Next base: position 337 of record MEHQ01000560.1, read on the forward strand.
CCCGATGGTCGCCATTCCCAAGAAGGATGGTGGCGTCCGTATCACCATAAACTACAAGAAGCTCAACGCCATCAGCTCCCTCGGACAGCTCCCAATCCCCCGCGTCGACGAGGTCCTGGACTCCTTGGGCAAAGGCCGTATATTTTCCCTGTTCGACCTGGTCTCCTCCTCCCGTCAGATAACCATCGACAAGGACACCATCCCCCTGACAGCGTTCTGCACCCCTAACCGGCTATTCGAATGGCTTGTTATGCCGCAAGGCAGCAGCTCCACACCCGGTTGGTTCGTGAAGGTCATCAATGAGGTCATCAAAGGCCTGGAACGCGTTGCCGCATACCTCGACGACATCATCGTCTTCGACCCCACCCACTACCAACATCCGGGCCCTTTTCGCGCGCCAGCGGAGGCACAACCTTAAGCTTTCCCCGGCCAAGGCCAAAATTGGCGCCACCACCGCCGATTTTCTGGGCCACACCATCACCGCCGGCGGCTTCAGCCCCAACTCCGATAAGGTCGCCGCCCTCGTCAAGATGCCCATGCCGAAAAATAAGAAGCAGGTACGCTCACTGCTTGGAGGCATCAACTACTACGGCAAGTTCCTTCCCAACCTTTCGCGGCGCCTTCGCCCCATTAACGCCTTGCTGAAACAGGGCACCGCGTTCGACTTCATCTCCGCCATGGAGACCACCGTTCGCGACATCCTTCGCGATCTCACCAAACCACCGATCCTGGTCTACCCAGACTGGGATGCCGTCGCCGACAACTCCCGCCCCTTCAGGCTATACTGCGACGCCAGCCTCGACGGCTTCGGCGCCACGCTGGAGCAAGAGCAGCCCGACGGTTCCGTCCGTCCTCTGATCTACGTCAGCCGCGTGACCCTCGAGTCCGAACGTTCGTGGACGCCCCTCGATCTTGAGGGCGGAAGCATCGTTTGGGCGATAAAAAGGCTGCGCGGACACCTCTGGTCCACGAACTTCCATATATACTCGGACCACAAGGCGTTGGAGAACATCGCCAAGGTGGGCGAACATAACCCTCGCGTCCGGCGATGGATTGAGTTCCTCTCGGCGTACTCCTTCGTCCTCAAGTACCGCAAAGGCACCAGCAACGGCAACGCCGACTTCCTTTCCCGCCTTCCGCAACCAGCCACCGAAGCCGACCGCACCGGACCGAATCGCCTTACCGGTCCCGACACCGTTGGCATCTACCTGATACGCCCCTGCGGTTTCACGCCATGCGAACCATCCACGCCGGGCATCGGCTTGGGTGGGCTCGTACCCCCCCCTTTCCGCCCTATCCCAACCATCCAGCCCCTCCCTTTCGCCACSGACGACTTCACCGATTTCCGTCTCCTGGGACCACGACTGGAGCGCGTCGTCTCCTCACCGCCCCCCAACACCTTCGTCGTGCCTGTATCGGCCCATCACACCGTCGACGGACCACCTCCATGCCCCGAGAAAGCCGCCGTAGACACCGGCGCTCCTCCAGGCTCGGCTTCCAGGCCGCCCGTCGTCTCCCCGCCATCCACCATTGGCGCCACGATCCCAGCTCCTCCGGACCTCATCTCTTCTCGGACACGTCACCGCGCCGCCGCTACCACGGGAACCCCCCGAGCCGCCATCGACTATGGCTTTGGCCGCCGACCACAAGCAACCGCTTCTAACACACCTGCACCTACCCGTCGCACGTCAGCGCCCCCAACCACGGCCCGACCGAGGCCTCTCCAAACGACACCACCTCCAGCCACAGCCCCAGCGCAACCTGCGCCACCGATGCCTCCGACACCTACCCAAACACGGCCGACGCCTTCGACCGACCCTTCCCTGCCGACCCCATCGTCGCCGGCCCCGCTCTCGGAGCCGGACGTCACACCCGATGATGACCCCCACCTACTCGCCCGTATCGAGCACCGCACCTTCAGCTACTGGACACGAGAACAACGTGATGAGTCCCTATGCTCTGCCGTCATCCGTTTTCTATCGCTCGGATCCCCTTCACCGTCACCACCCGACCTTCTCGACTTCATCCCCTCGACTCGGCGTCCACAACTCTCAGACGTTCTCGGCCTTGCCGCCAAAAGTACACTCCACCGCACCGACGACGACACCGCCCTTCTGGTACAACGACCACCCAACCCCCCTCCACCCACACCGTGCATCTACGTTCCAATGTTGATGCGCCCCTGGGTCCTACAGACATGCCACGCCACTACTTCCCTACACCTGGGAGTTACACGGACGGTGCGCATGATGGCACGTTTTTTCTGGTGGGTCGGAATGGACGTTCCCGCCCGCTAGTGGATACGCCGCTGCCTCATGTGCCAGGCCCGCAAGACATCCCGCCAAACTGTCCGGTGGCCCATCCTCTCCCTCCCTTTACCCAACGGCCCTGACATCACTGTCAGCGTCGATTACTTCGGCCCTTTGCCCCTCACCCCACGCGGAAACGTCCACATCCTACTCTTCGCCGACCGTTTCAGCCGCCGCGCCGACATGTTCGCTGTCTCCGCAGCTCAGTTCACGGCCGCCGGCACCGCCGACATCTTCATCGACAAGTACATCACCCTTTGGGGGTGTCCAGTGACACTCCTCTCGGGCAACGGCCTACAGTTTACGTCGAAGCTCGCCCGCGCCGTCTACGACCGCCTTGGCGTCAACAAGGTCAACACCAGCGCCTACCACCCCTGCACTAACGGCGACGTCGAGCGCGTCAACCACGTCCTGGCCCAGATGCTCCCCATGGTCGGCAACAAAAACCAAACCGACTGGGACCTCCTGCTGCCGCACGTCTGTTCGGCCTACAACAACTCCGTGAACGCCGCCAAAGTCCACATCGGCCGCCTTCCCCGCCTCCCGCTCTCCGTCTTCGAACCCGACAACGTCGGCGGTCACCAGAGCCTGGAGCGCGACCACCTCACCTACATCAACCTCGCCACCGAACGACAACAATGCGCCTACTCCCTCGTCCGCGAGCTCTACCACATCACCACCTCGCGCCTGCAGCGCTGGAACGCCCCCATCATGGCCGCCCTCTCAGCCTCCCCTCCTTTCACCATAGGCGGCTGGGCCTGGGTCTACAACTCCACCTCCACCATCCGCCAGGGCGTCAAAAAAGACACCGACGCAACCGTGCTGAAGACCAAGCTCGCCCTCAACTGGAACGGGCCCTTTAAGATCCTCGCCGTGGGCCCGGCGCCCGCCTCAGACACCCCCGACAACCGCCCCCTACACGACAAACTATCTCTTCCCCGACCTACCTTCCGATCTTCCTGGATGGGACTCCAAGCCCCGCGTCTCCGTAAAACGACGCAAGCCTTGCCGGAGCCCCGACGACACCACCGACCTTCCCAAGTACCTGCCTGCGGACCTCACCACCTACGTACTCACCGCCTCCGCCGCCAAATCTCCGCCCTACCACGTCACGACCGACGACGTCACACCGCCACCGGAGCGCCTCGACGTCGAGCGGATCACCGGCCACCAACTCGTACGCGGTCGCGGCGGGGTTATCGCCGTCCTCTACGAGACCCACTGGGCCGGACTTCTCAGCCCCTCCTGGGAACGGGAACTGGATCTTCAACATGTCAGGCGCCATATTCTCCTTTACTGGTCCGGAACACCGTCACAGCACCGACAAGCCAACCTCTTGTACAGACAAATGCGCATCGGTGCCGCACACCGGGAACTCTCACGGTCGCAAGGCCAAATATTTCTCGCTCCCGGCTACTCCCTGGTCTCCCGCGACCTCTGGCTCCGCAACTTCAGTTCAACCACTCTCCCCTCTGGGGCACACGTTTGGTACAAGGCGCGCGACGGCCTCTGGTGGCTTGGCAAAATTGCCCACCGCGCGCCCTTGGACACCTCTTCGGACAGCCCCCCGGACTCTTCCCCGGACGGTTCCTACATCATCCGTTTCCTGGACGACCCCGGCCCCATCAAGATCGACCTCCAGCACGCCCGCTACACTACTGCCCGGAACGCCATCTCTGGATCGTGGTGTTTACAACGCCATGGGACTGGAAGCATAGCCCGTGGGGTACTGCGGAGCACAGACACGCCCCGTGGAACCCCCATCGCTTCAGCCCCCCCTAGTTAGCCTTCAGATACCTTCGCGTTCTTGGTTCGGGATAGTTTTACTTTCGTAGTATAGAATAGTCCTTTTAGACGTGGCATTCAATCAACTTCTGGGATAGCCTTCAATAAGCGACAGTAGTTAGCTCTTCGGGGTTATCTCCAACTTCGGCGTGTTCCGCCAGCAGTACCCCCGGTTTTCGGCTTGTTTTGTTTTGTGTTTGGTAGCATCTACTTTATTTTCTGGCATCCACCACGGCCCTCACCTGCCCCAACCCGTGACAGATGGACCGTGATTGAATAGCGTTATTTTAGTGTGCTGGGTTTTTACTTCGGAATCCTCCGCCATCGCTAACGCCCACCTTGTGCTTGTAGCTACAATCCGGGCGTCATTGAGATATTTCTGAGTTACTAGTTTTGGATTATCAGTTCTATCCCATCTCCGGCCTCGCCGGTCCCCATCTTTATAAGATCTCTGGACCATAGCGACACCGGTTTTCTGGATTTCGGTTTTAGTGTATTTTCCCTCTACCACCCGCGTTGCATCTCCGTTGCCTTGGCCCCTTATGCAGGCTAACAGACCACCACATTACCGTCCTCACTGTTGGTGCGTCCGTTCCACAGTAAAGTGGACCGCAATGGACTTCAACTGTTGCGATATCTTTGCTGTTGTTTCGTCTATTGTGTCTTCGCGTTTCCACCACCTACCAACGCGTTTTTTCCCGCGACCGGTTCCGCTCCCATGTAGCTACCATAGCTGACTTATGTGCGTGTTATACGGTAGGAACATATTTCGTCCACGTCGAACTAGTCGACGTCGGTCTAGACATCCGGGTATATTCTTTCTGGCGATTTATTTAGTGCACTGGCTCTGACTGGCTCCCCTTGCTGGACTTACTAGCGTTGCCCCCCTAATACTTGGCCGCTTCATAGTGGCACGATGTTCACTCCATTCTTTGGACCCGTCAGCCCCTTGGTTATAGTCTRAGGAATTTCCAAGGTAGTCTTACCGTGCCCCCCTTCGCCTTATGCATCATGTTTTTGTTTTGGATTCGACTTCTGTATCTTGTTTGTTCTTCGGATCGCTTCGACCATAGCGAGTAGTTATCCCTGCGATACCCCTCTGGACTGTGTTTTGTGCTCCATACTAAGTAGCCTCCATCGCTTCCACCAGGACTCGATAATCAGCCTCGCACTCGTTTCTCCCTCAGGTCCTTTAAGACCCCTGGACATATGAGCCCCCGCACATACGGCTGTACCCTGATTCTCGCTTTCTTCTACAATTGTCTTGGTACCTCTTTAGCTTCGTTTCGGGTAAATTGTGTCTGCTTTGTCTTAATTTCGGCCCCCTGCTGTTCCTGTTCTGGTCATGACCCCTCCCTCAGCGGTCGCTTCTGTCGATGACCCTATCCGTGATGCTTAGGCCTCACTACGAGGTGTGGGAGAATCTATAGCCTCATTTTTGATTGTTTTGAATAGCCGCATCTTCGACCCCCCTCTCTCGGTCTTTTAGGATGAACTTTGTTATCATCCATTGACCATCGTGTGGTCTGCATATACGACTATTCAGGGTGGGCTAATGTGATGTGGTGCCTTAAAAGCTATAGATGGGACACCACAAAGATTGTTCGCGTGTTCTCTTAGGTAGGCCAGTCAGGCCTAGAAGAACGTTCTGAACCACTAGAACGTTCCTTAACGTCGGAACTCCCGATAGGAACTAGAGAAGTTCTCATAAAGCAGATAGGAATGTTCTTATATGAGGACATTCCCATAATAAGCGGATATACCGTAGATTTAAGAAGTAGACCTAACCGAGTAACGGACTTCTTATATTAGCGGAGGTTTGTAACAACCCGCCTTACGGGTCATTGGAGAAGAGAGCCCGAGAGCCTGGAAGAGGCTCTCGCGCCCTCCCCCTCCTTAGGACACTTCTCATCTTTCCCCTCATCTTCCAGTCATCATCAGAGGTTAAATAATAATAACAAGAGGTCTTTCCATATCGAAGAAGAAGCTCGCTTTCAAGCTCAAGCAACGAACCAGCGTACTTCCATTCCCTTCTATCATCGTCACTACTCGGTCGTCGCTTCACACATGTATATGAGGATCCTAAATCGAACTCAACCAGCCTTGGAATCCGTCAACGTCGATGAATCTGCGAGCAAGAAAAGTTTCCGCCGCCGGAACACACTGGAACACCCGTACGGCATGCGAAGGCCTGCCATACGGCGCCTATACGTGAGGAACTTTTATTTAAGGACGGGCCAATCATAGGCTGTTCGAGCAGTATACTAAGACCAATCACATACGAGTTTTATAAGGATTACGTAAGGACGGGCGGTGGTGATTGGTGGCCGCTGACAAGCCTGACAGTCTCGGCGCTGCCAGGAGGCGAGACGTGCGGATATGCGAGACAGACAGATAGCGCTGTTGCAAGCCGGATATTTGGACAATCGCCCTCGCAGAGGGCGGCCCAGCACCCTCGTGGTGTGACGGTATTTCCCGCCTGTAGTATGTTTCTAGTTGTGTTCTTGGGGCCCTGCGCTCTGTCCCTTTGAGAGGGTCGAAAGTCAGGGCCGGCGCAGGCTGCTCTGTCCCTATACGTACCATCTGCCCAGAGGCCAGATGCACAAGCTTTTGAGTGCGGGCGCGTAGCCACACCACAACAATTCCAGCACCAGACTACATAACCAGCAGCAGTAGCTTTGTCTCTGTGGATTCGAGCCCTCTCGGTCACCTGCAGCAGCGAGCGAACCCCGTACTTGCAGTACGAGTACGAGTGCAGAACGGGTTTTCCTTCAGATCTCACACAGAAAAATATGCCACACTCTGTCCGCAAATATAAGATGTTTGTTATACCCATAATAGCACTCAAACAGTCCCTATATTTCCGGACAAAGGGGTACACAGCACTACCACTCTGTCCGGAAATGTACGAAGTTATTGGTACTCGAATTAATACTCATACGTTCCTTACATTTTCGGACAAAACGGTATTGCGACGTGGAAAATCAACTCAAACCGAAGTCTAAAACCAAGTTATATGAACCCTCCCCTAGGAAAACATCCCAATAATTTAATGCCTTAAAAAATCATCCTCAGGTATAGGATCGGAGCCTGGCAACAAACATCGCGATAACTGGGTGCCGTGTACACGATACAGTTAAACAGCCGAAACGGTCACTGTAAAAACTCACGCTTCAATTTCATCACATGACAATTCTCTCTAAGACTAAACCAGCCGTGGAATCCGCTATTATTGTCAATAAATAGCCGATTCATAAAACGTATCGCCGATGGAAGACACTGCTGTAAAGGCCATTTTTATCCGAGACATGCATATCCAAACTTTCCAATATTTATTTCCCGGATTTCAACGAAACAACACGTGCAATATTATCGAGGCCGGGGTTGTTTTTTCTTTTTCTCCATGTTTTCGAAAAACGAGCACCACACTACTCGTAGCAGCGACTTGCGTCATCACGGAGGAATATGAAGTGAAACCCTCCCCGGAGACCGCAGAAGATAGCACACCCAGACGAAGAATATCCGTGCAATCCCGCTATAGTAGCGACAGCGGGACCACCGCGGGCCCAGGTCCAAATGTGATGCCTTTCAGCAGGAAACACGCGATCGAGGTGGTGTGGCGACAACCAGCATGTACAGTAGTGCAAATACATAATCAGCCACACCAGCATAAGCGCTTCGATAGCACAACAAAACTCTGTGGAAGGAGAAAAGCTGCCAAAGGCCAGGATAGATTGCTGTAAGCTCTGAATCACGGAACATCTGTGAGTCCTGTAAGACTTGAATAGCCAGACCCGGAACCTCTACCTGAAAAACTTCCATATTCTTACCCGGAATCCACAATTCTTACTTAAAACATAACATTGGATCCCATCAAAAAATGATCGTATCTACCGCGGAAAAATGTCGATACGTATATATATGAGTGGTTGCGACGCACGCGTTACCATTAACGCAAAGCCACCGCAACATAACATGATGTTTGGCGACGCCAAGTACTAGTGCATGGCCAGGTGGCGCAAGGGTGAGACGCGCCTGAGTAGGCAGCCCCACAGAGTTGTGGGTCGTGCACAATGCACAAGGGGGTGCGAAGGGGCGATGGGCACGGTCGTAAGGAAACCACCGTTGATAAAAAAAAGTAAATATATCGTAGAAAGGGGGGCAAGTTGCCAGGCCGACTAAAGTAACGCATACCCTAACCCTAACCCAAGTCTATGTGAGCCGTAAAGGCATCCTCTGCGGCTTCTTCGAATGCGACGCTGTTGTTGGTGGGTGTAATTATTTCTCCCGTTTGTTTTTTTCCTGTGTGATATTGAATACGTCCTGTCTGGCTTGGTGGACGGCGAGCCTGTTTTACTCTGCGGGTTTCGCGAGGGTACACCCGATGAACGTCAGGACGAGAAAGCACATTATCCCTCGACCCCTCCGTAAGTAAGTGACTGTTCCAGGCTGGGTAAAATCACTCTGTGTGCCCTGTCCAGACTATGCCCACATCCGTGGTTTCTCCGATCCAGTATATTGCCGTCCCACTGTTTGCTAAGACAGTCCCATCGTGACGTTGGTACACAGCTTTTCCCGTCCGGCATATCACTACTGAGGAAGATTCTCACCGTATAATATACAATCGCTGGTTTTCTGGTAGGACGATGTGTGTGTTTTCTTATTTTCTTAACCTGGAACCGTCCTCTCGACCTCACGACATCCAGCACACACACCCGTGTTCGTGCCGATTCTTCATCCTACCTTGCAGAGATATACCTGTTACGATATGGCCACGAAACTACGACACACATATTCTACGCTGCTACCTTTTACAAGTAAAGCCGACAATGGAACTTCATTTACGACAGGCGCGTCAGAGAAAAACAGAAAACTAAAAGCAAAAAGGATAAAATAAACAATACAAATATGCATCTTAAAACAGATCAACAAACAAATCAAAACTCCTCTTCGCAGGGGGACACCGAGGATATCGAGCAATCTAGGTGCAGTTAGAGGAGGAGGAGAATTTGTGCGCAAGCGCACCCAACCTCTCTGTCCCTCAGGAAGACATACGCCTTCGGGGTCGGGGGAATAATTCACATTATTTCCTTCTGGCCCCACTCCATGATCTCTACTGGATAGCCGTCGGATCCTTGGTTTACCACCGCAACGGAAGCCGCTGGAAGATATTGGGGTAACCACATTATCCAACAGCGCGTACGAACAGTCACCAGGGGCATGAGCCGAGGGCATCGGGGCTTCGCCCCAGGGGGGTAATAGGACGTTCATATTGCGCGGCGGGGGCCCAAACTCGAGGCTTTCCTGATTTTTCGGGACATATAAGCCTGCCGTTCTTAGTATCGTCTTTCTGATTGGGCGTCCTGTACTCTATCCCTCTACCAAATTGTTTCAAATGCCGCCTACCCCCAAGGACAGATCGATTAGCATCGAGGAACGACCCTACAGTCTGGATTCTTTAGAGCCCCCCTGAGAACTGCGCTCGTGTCTTTACAGACAAACCGTATGGTGTTTCGATTGGGTAGTATGTAGTGAAAGGGTTTACATTAGTCTACAATGATACAACAGTAGTACGCGGTAGATGTTAAGAATAAGATATTTTTCTAATTTGAAACTGAGATTTTAGGGAATATTAAATAAGAGTGCGACCTCTATGTACATAACCCCTTGAGAACTGGTCCCACGAATTTCGGGACAAATTACTTGGAATTAGTGTAAGACATTTTTTTCAGTTCTGAATGGGTTAAAATAGTCTTGAACACACCCTGTCTTACATACGAATTCCAGTCTGGCTGAAAAAAGAGATTCTGAAACATCTGTCACGTACTGTAGCAAGATGCACACGAAAACACAGGGCGACGGTGCGCAGACGGGGGATTTTGTTCCTTGGCTTCGTTGCACGCATGCGAGGGGACCGGCTGTCGAGGAGGGTGATATTTGGGGAAATGGTCGGCTGTAAGGATTACTCATTTGAACAGGAGAAGTACTACTGTATGGGGCGCCTCGAGGAGGACCTTAGGGCATATTTGGCACCAGGACAGGATTAGGGTGACGCGAGAAATCACAGAAGGCGGACCGGTGGTTTCGAGTGGTCGAGGACGTGGCACAGTTTTTGATGCGAACGTGGCATGATGCGTAGAAGAATGAGCAGCAAAGCTGCACGCGAAGGCTGCGGATGCAACCACGACAAGGACCCATGGCACCAAAAACGCGCCCAGGGAGGGGCTTGTGCAAGGTAGCAAGCGGAGTGGTGGTGGGGGAGGGGGTGGGGGTGTTGTCCGAAAGCCCGACGACTGTGCATTTGGCCCTTTTTCCTTTTCCTTTGTCATTTTTCCCCTTCTCGCCGTTTTCTTTTTCCTTCTCATTTATTTTATTTCCTCTTGTTACTGCATCGTAGCTCATTCGCGCCTTACTTATTTTTCTTATTATATTGAACGAAGGTGTGTATAGAAAAGCAGTACGAGCTCTCCCTGTAAATGGATTTTGATTATTGTTTTTGTTTATGGTTTGCTTTGTGGATCGTCATTTCCTCATCCTGTTCCTTTTTCCTTCTTCCTTTTTCCTTAACGAATTTCGTTCAAGTTTTTGTTTAATACCTGGTATTCTTTGATGGTGGTGCTGGGTTCTAATAGGTATTTTGCAATGATTTTTGTGTATTATTTTCCCCTGCACAAGGTATTCTTCTGCTCCACAGCAAGCAGTTGTTGGATCCTGTCCTATGACCACGGGCTATCTTTTCCGCGATCGACAACAACCGGAGTAACTAAATATTAATGCGAAATACGTACGTACGTACGTACGTACGCGTATTATATAATTTGTACACCATCAAATGTATACGTATACGTACGGATTGATTGGTTATTTGAAAGTTGAAAGAGCATGCTTTCTACACAATCATTTTTAGAAATCGACTCTCGGATTTATTGATTTCCTCTAAAAAACAAATAACCTAAGCCTGGCCAAGCCTGGCTTTCTGTTTGGGCTGCCTCTTGATAAGTGTCCTCTGCGGTAGTCGTAAGTCAGACCCGGGTTCACAAAACAGGCATCTCGCTCCCGTCCCCACTTGAACATGTGTAAGTGCGGGCAGACATATACTTCGCGAGAATGGTTGTAAACAAACAAATCTGACTTTCTTCCTTCGACTAGTCCTGACGACTTGTGCATACGACGTACACACGGCCAGGTGGCTTCATCTGCTGTCCATTTACTTCAAAATGAAGAATTCCGAGCTAAAATGATGTATACGAGTACCACCCAGGGCATCCGGCTCCCTCAAAAAGTTTTATGTTTTTTTTTTGTTTTTTTTTGTCCATCCCATTTATTATCTTCGCCCTTCTTTTTCTCTCTCCCTCTTTAGTCGTAACTCAGATCCGGGGTCACTACGTAAGTAGGCTCTTCTCCCCCCTCCCCACTACGGTACTTGCCTTGCATTTTTATCGCGAGAAGATTTCAGCACTTTCTTCCCTCGTCGACTTGCGTCGGATTCCACCTCCCCACGCCACGAAGGCGCTCTCAGCAATTGATTCCTTTTTATTTTTTTCAAGTAAAAAAGTAGAAATCTCACCACGGTGGGATTCGAACTTGGGTACCAATGCCAGTGGTCTTTGAAGCTGACCACTAGTCTACCGGGGCGACCGGCTCAGTACTACACAGCAGTATCATACGCCCGTCAATTACCCCGTGATCGTGCGTACGTGCGACATACATATGATATAAATATTTATAGCAACTTCAAACGGCTTGTCTCTCGTCGTCAGTACGTACCAGGTATGCAGGTAGCCAAGTACTGCTGTATTCTAAACAGGGGTACTATGAATTATGAATCTATGAATACAAGCAGACACCAGCAGCAGTATATGATACGATACATATTATTTCTACGTTTTGTGTTTTTTTATTTTTAATTTTTTTAATATTATTTCTAGGAGTGAGTGAGTAGGTATACGTACTCGTAGCGTTGTGAATATTAATATTGTTTTAATACCTGGAATCATATATACGTATGGTGGTATTAATTGGCAGGCGTTTTGCTCTGCGTTGTGGGTGTTTGTTGAACCGCTTGCCCTGGTTCGCCCATTTCTGATGACAGAGGACATCCTGGCGAAGCCACACGCAACAAACACCAAGCAGAACATCCCAACAACAGCTCAACACCCAACCTTGTGTGAGTGACCACTTACGATGCAGATACAACGTAAACTTCGTGGCCGAACCATTACTTTGTCAGTCACTACGAAGTACAATATCATGCTGCACAAAATCTAAACGCATATATATGCCGAAGGATGGGATGTTTCGAATCCTCAGTTTCGGGGCGACTGGCATATATATACATATTATACGTACTCGTAGTGCGGTAAGTGTTATCATCGTCGGTACAGCCTGGTACTACAGCAGTATAAAATAGTACGAAGTATATTCTGCCTTTTTGTTTACGAGCTGAGTTTAGACCTTCGGCTTGTTCGTGCCTTGGGCGCGTGTGTGTACATATCATCTGACTGGATGTTTCATCCACAGTAGACTACTGCTGTGACTACTGTCTCGGGCCTGGCCGTCTACACGTCCCCAACAGGGTCTTAGACACGATTGACTCAGGGGTTGCAGTTGTTGTCCAAGTTGGTCAAACTTTTTGGGAGACAATCTATATTTCTAAAAGTTATACCCCTACAGAACGTTCGCATACCACCTAGGTCCTGTGAACAGCTGCTGATCACGGGCAACTACAGCCCGCAGGGTCGAAGCACGGTTCTTATGGAGTGCACTGCGTAAGAATTTCGCGAGTCGCGACCGCACGACAACTATGTATTGCCGGAAGCCCGAAACGGCTCAAAGAACACAGCAGTATTTGAATTTGAACTTGTTTGAATCGCTCGTAATTAATTATTGGCCAGCGGCGAACGAGACAGTTATTTTTTCGACACCTCACATCAAAAATCGTCTTGATGTGAAAAAAATCGGAGCGCTATGATCACAACCCTAACCTATTCAGAACTGGAATTTGTATCCCTCACTAATTCCAAGTAGTTTGTCCACAAAAACGGGGGACCGGTTCATAAATATATATATACGTACCTGGTATATATTTTAAAAAATAAAACAATCAAATAATATTATTATTCCATTTCGGGAATCACTTTGTTTGAGAAACGCCGACCCCTGACCCGGCTTTGTGTTTTTTTTACTCCATTTTTTCAGGTTTTGTTCATTTTTCTTTAATCATATTCGTTTGAATAGACACCCCTCCCCCCCTGTCCCGGCACCAGCCGGCACCGGGACGGGGATCTGTAAAACCAAGATATTCAAAAATGGAAATTGATTTAAACATTTACCAGGTATATTTTTGCCTTTTCCGGCCACTCCTTCGTACATACATATATAGGATGTTTTGGAGTATTTTAGGACAAACGATTGTGAGTACGTGAGCACTGCTGTATGTAGTCCTAAGGAAAATATATCTGTATTTTGTTTTTGGCATCGGTCCGACATCTCATGACTCCCTGCCGAAAACGGCATTTCTCCATTGCTCAGACCTGTGAGCAATTCTAGAGAGCGTAGGTCACGCGCAACATTTTTTTGTCTGACAAGTCGGATCGATCAAACGCCTTTTCCACCACGAAAACTGTATATTAGAGTGTTTGCGCAAAAGTCTTTTCAAAAAATATTTTTCTGGACGCTAAAAAAAGTGAATTTCCTTTCCCTCACGATTTCTTAGTGTTTGCGCAAAAGCAAATTAAAAAAAGACTTTGCAAACCCTTCGTGCCGTGTGAAACAGGGAAGCGGGTGAGCACGGGGAGACAAAAACGAAGAAACAAAAAGGCATTCTAGACCAGCACAGCAGTACGAACGTACGTATGTACGTGAGACTTGTGGTACCAGGTACCAGGTGCATCCTATAGCAAAACAGCAACGAATACAAGCCAGCGTATATATCAACAGCAACAGCAACCCAGCATCGGCGGCAGCCGCTGTATACCCAGATAGCAAGCAGAAGCAGCAGCAGCACAGTTAGCAGCAGCTACTCGTATTCTCCTAGGGGTGGCTAGGGTCAGCAGCAGCAGCAGCAGCTCAACAGCAGTAGTAGCTCAGCAGCAGCAGCAGCTCAGCAGCAAGCGGCTTCCGTTTTTGCAACTTTCAAAGCATGGGATCAGCTTTTTTTCTTATTATTTTGCTGCTGCTGAGCTTCGCTGTTCGAGCCTACGCGTGCCAACGCTACGATTCAAGCACGCCCGATCCCCTCGCACATCGGCGCAGTCGCCTCCGCGCCCGCCGCCGCCGCGCCGCCGCCGCTGCTGCTGCTGCTGCTGCTGCTGCTGTAGCTGTAGCTGCTGTGCTGCCGCCACCACGGTCGTGTTACGGATATGGTACACAAGACTTTTCATGCTGTATCATCGGGAGGTATACAGACAGGCAGCACGTACGAGTACCACTTTCTGATCGAGGCACCTTTCACGACGACACCAAGTGGGCGGGTGCCGCAGCAGCGGCCCGCCATGACAGCCCAACGCCACTCGTCCGTGCCATACCCCAGCCTACACCTTTTGAGCCTCGGTGCGCTCCGCGGTTAGTTGCCATGTTGTGAGTAGCAGCGCTTTTGTCGGGTGTGCAAGGTACGGCTCCCGGTGGTGTCGATGAGACCCAGTGCGTCGGGTGAAATATCGGTACGTTGTACGCCAATGAACAGAGAGCACAAAAAGTACCGCAAATTTTGGCCAAATCGTTACTTCTGAAAAGTATTTTCAGGTCGCTTTTTCAGAAAAATACCGCTAATTTTTACCGCGGGTCAATTTTTGGAAAAGTATTTTTCTAAAAAGTCTTTTGCGCAAACACTCTATTGTCTCAAAAACGCAGTAGTGGACAAACACTGTTAGTGGATCTTCCTAAGGCAGCTAATTAGGCACTCTGATTGGCCAAGCAAGCACTGACCACTGGCATAGGGTTCGGGTTAGGGTTAGGGTTAGGGTTCGATCTGAGGGTCAACATACTACTACCAAGACAAAACTCCCATTTTAAAGATCTACTATCACCCTTTGTCCACCCCTCCAAAAACGACTGCCCATGCCTCTGGTACCCAAAGCCCAATGAGGAAAAGGGCAGTTGGTCCGGTTGATGATACTGTTTTAACCCTATTTTAACTCAACTTTTTAAGGTTGGTTGTGTTCTGAACGAAAGATGCCTACAAAACCACATCCATCCGGGGTATTCACCCCGCGTAATAAATAGGGCGATAACCCAAAACGGGTATACCCGGTCGGTTTTCACTCAAAAACGGGTAAACCCTGGAATCAAGTAAAAAACACACCCAGCGAGCCACGCGATTGGCCAAATCAAAATTGTACCCATTTTTGAGAGATAATGTCCCGGGTACAACTGTAAATGTCTATTGTGCTTGGCTTTCAACCGTTTTTGGTTATTAATTTTGCTTACACCACTTGCCTACAGTAGTGTGCCTCGCTCTCCACTGCGTCTGCGCCCGCTCTTTCGTTGCTTCATTTTGGCCCTTTCATTTTCTTCCAAGTCTTTTCACAATTCACTTGAACTCTATCGACTACATGGCAGTCGTCCAAAGTATTCTGGCTGAACACTGAACTAAAGAACTTAAACGTACGAGTAGTGCCGGAACTATTTCCCTATCCAACCACCAATGTCGGTTTGCCTTCGTCCTTTCAAGCTGCCACCCGAACGCCGAACGGCACGAGTCTGGGCGCTAAAAGCATTCCATGTAGACAGCAATCAATCATCGTTTAGCACTCAGGGGGCAGCAGGTTCCTGCATAATGAATACCTCGTAGTGCCGAGAGGCACCCTTGTAGAAGTTGTGGATTGCGTCAGATATAGATGTTACCGGGTTCGGTATTGGAGTTCCTGGTATCGTAGTTTGAATTTGTTTTTAATGTGTTTGACGGGCAGTGCCAAATTTGGTTCTCCCATGTGATTAGAAGGAATTGACATGAGCTGGAGATAGTGATCGTAAGACGCATAAAGGTGAGATGTCGATCACAGTTTACCAAAATGTTCTAAACTTATTCAGCTCTGATATCCATTTCAAAGCTTGGGTGAGCACCATTGTGGCTGAGGTACTGACCGATGTCTTGTCCGACTTCCAAATGTAGGTCGGAATGGCCTAAAATACGCCACGCTAGTGTTCGAAAGCCATAGGAGCCAATACCAATTTCGCACAGCATATCCATGTATTCTGAGGCAGAAGTGGTGGGGGTGGTAGTACTGGACGGGGTGGTAATATCGGCGGAAACGGTGGGGTTGTGGGTTTGGCGTAGGCGATATAAACGTTGGGGTTAGAGCTGCAACCGTACGCTTTAGTGGTGAAACCGCGCCTATTTCAGCTTCACTAAAAAGAGGAAATATCACGTTTGCAACATGAGGTACATAATCTAAAACCCGGGTGCTGGGGTGAGGGTCTTTTCCTCCGTGGCCTCAGCGTGTAACGTCGGCGACAATACTAACCACACGTATAACGACGGAGTGTAGATCTTCACCTGAGGCCCGACTTCCGTAACTCCGAGCGCCGCAGCTTACACATTAATAGGGAGGACATGTGCTAACCTATTGTTAAAAACATTGGAACGCTTCTAGCGCTTAGAACGGAATGGCAACCACACAAACAATTGTTACTAAGACGCATGCTACGATAGAGGTGCACCATGTTTTGTCTGAGCTCCTAATATGAGGAGCTCCATACGTCGCCGAAGAATAGGTATTGGAGGAAAACAAAAGTGCTACCCGACCAGCAATTCCATGACTTGACCTGAGTCTGGTATGAAAAATATTACACACGAGAATAAAGGTCTGACGAGTTCGGAAAACACTTCAGCCAAAAAGTGCTACTTTTATCGTAGCACGCATCCTAATTGGATAGATAAATCGAACAGATAGCAAGCGTTCCCACCCTGTCCGTAATTTTGTAAAGAGGAACCGCATGTGTCGAAACAGTAGTATAGCATGATGACGTTAATCCAGGAGCATCGAACGGCCCACTTGGAGCGAGATTTACGACACGATATAAGTGCTAGTTTTTGTGTAGAATTGCGTGATCCGGCAGTAAAAGTATTTTTGGGGTATTATACGTTCGAGGCGCTGCCCAGCAATCGGCAGTTCACATCGGACACAAACTGTTTAGAACGTTGAATGGAGTAGAATCAACGATCACGAATAGCCTCGTTACATTCAAATCGTCCAAACGAGGTCAAACGTTGGCAAGACAAGGCCTCGGTTTAGGTGTCACGGGCTCCAGACTATTCAAAATTCAAGGATAGACGTACCTTCATGGGGTGGAAGTTCAACATTTGTTGTTTTAGTGTTTTTAGCGATATACTGGTAGTTCATGATATACTGACGTGAATGTCAGCGCTTTCGTCAAACGTATGGTCGAAAATTTCAGGAGGTATTACATTGTCCGTGAGGCGTGTTTCGCGGGCCGCGATTACACGCGAAAGCATGTCATAGCTGCAGACTCTGCCGCGACGTAACGATTTTGTACAAACCTGCTGATAAACAAAAACGTATTTTACGTGTACGTATATACGACAAACCAACAGGGCCACTTAATTGAAAAGTATGCATGGTGAAGGCTGGGGTGGTATAGAGGCTGCTCTATTGGCGTGTGACGTGGACTCTCAGCTCTAAGCACCTCGCCCGTCCCCGAACGTCGCGCCCTCAATCCTTCTAGAAGCCAGTGGCTCCCAGCGCCGACAATGTACCGACCACCCTCTCTCCAGTGCCCGAAGCCACTCTAGAAAACTTGATACGAGCTGAGCATCGAACGAACCACCCGTGAACGACGGCTCTTCTTTGCGGCGGTCGTGGTGCGGAAAACAGAGTAGCAACCATTTAGTCGCATGGTGTTAACTACGAGGAGCGAGGGGAGAGACGGAGATTGACCTAAGTGTCTTGTTGACGACCTCAGAGAGTTGCAAGCCATCTAAGTCCCCACATAAACGTCTATGCTCGTGTTTTTACTTGAGACCGCGAAGTGACCATCTTAGCAGATAAGACTGGCAATTGGTACCAGGGGGCCCTCCAAACCGCGGAAGGGTCCTTGGTGAAGTATCACGAGAAGTCCGCCAAAATCAGAAGGCAACGCCACGTATCGGTTGCTGGTGTTGCTCGGGCGATTTGGCAGAAGGGCGAACAATTATGGTTGTGAAACCGCGGTTGACGAATGAACGTAACACGCAGTAGACAGGACAGCCAGGGTAGCCACGTACCAGACCGACTAGAAGGTAGAATCTGGCTACCTGCTTGTCATGCAACAAACTTCTACTACTTCTTCCAATGCGATTTTATGTGCATCGGTTAGAAATTGACTATTGTGTATATTCTCTATTTTCGGCTTGTTGTTCGTCTCGGTAGCGAACCTGCCGTGGGATTCTGCTACGACCCACATCGGTCTACAGGTCGTAATCCGGGCCTTGAGCCTCTGTCTTAGTAGAGAGAGGATCATGCGCGACATGGTTGGTATCGTTCTCCTTTCAAAGACCGCCTGAGGTGGCGGTGATTCGCTGGTTTTAACGCCAACGCCGCGAAACTCATCGCTTGATGAGCAAGTCGGGAACACTCCCGTAGCAGAGAGTGCTACGTGTGCGTGCTGGGGGACGGGGAGGCTGAAAACCACGTGGGTTCCCACTTATGACACGAGAGTCGAGAGGGTCGTTTTTTGCTGGGACCGCTGCACCCAGTCAACGGGAATCAAAGCTCGTACCGGGCTACGAACCAGCCAGCCACAGTCGTAATAGCCAGAAAAATGCAATCAAAATACTCCCGCCAGAAGCAACGTCCCATCTGAGGTCAGGGGCGTATTTCTTCTATATGTTACACATATGTCTAGTGTAGGCTATTTGTATCGTGGTTCTCCATATTTATCATACAACAAAGCGGGCATCCACCCGCTTGCAGCGCTATGGCTGCTACGGTGTCGATTATTAGTCGTGTATCGTTGACAACTTGAATGTTCCACTTTGGGGGGGGTATTTTGTGGTCTTCGCCTATCTCGACCTTCTTCATTATCTGGCGGCGACCCTGGATGAAAACACCTGCAACTTAATTGGCGTGAACCTTTGCACTGATTTGCGGGCGGTTATAAACGTGCTTTTTCATACACGCTTTGTTGGGGGACTATCGCTATGAAACAGTAGTCACGGTAATATCTGACAGACTCGACTATACACGTCTAGGTTGAAAACAATAATAATGGTATGACTGACCCGTTCGTGTTGATCCTGCATACATCGGACGCATGGACGATAGTGTAGGACGTTTTTGCCCATGTAATGTGTTTATGACGGCGAAAGTCCTCTAAAGGCCCATATTTCTTCAAAACGCCATTTTGTTAATCCTAGACCACGTAATTATTCATCGGGTTGCACTTTCAGTTTTATCTCGAAAATCGGTTTTGGGGTGACGAACCACAAAAAAACAATTGTTCGAGTTTTGCCTTGGAATGTGTTATCATGCACCAATTAGCGGTATAATACAGCCTTTGCCGGTGCTGACGGTTCCGCTCGTATGGTAACCGCGCACCGAGCACACGCACTGCTGGTCGTTGCAGTGTACTACCGTAATCTGAGCCAACAGCCAGGTTTATATATTTAACGCCTGTCTAATCGTCGCTCACCCCTTTCACGTACCGCTTTCGATATATATGAAGGGAGGTGTCGCAAGGACCATGCGGTTCAGCAGGACACTAGGATCACTACTCTTAACAGTGACCACCGCCCATGGTGAGTAATGAGTGAATATTTACTTGAATCCGTCGAGATGCATTGTTGTGTCATGCATGGAAATTGTGCATCGTCTTTGGATACGTTAATTATCGTCTGTGGATTGGTTTGGAATCACCCACGGTAAACATTGTACGGATGTACCTGAATTATGCAATCTATGTGATGTTTGTTATATATTTGATATATGTTATATATTTGATATATGTATGTTGATATATGTGGTATATATGTGATTTCCCCCCTTTCCGCGATAGGGCCATCGCTTTTGTTTACAGCATATTGCTGACTGCCCGACCTCCTCAACCCAACACCGTAGGAGTAGAATGTGTGCTTCGACCATCTTGTTCGTATTATTTCTATCCTTTGAGAGTCTTTCGTCGGGTCATTGAGAGTCTTTGGTCGGGTCGTACCTGAGGTATTAACAAAACTCAGGTTTGGGCGAGATATACAGAATGCTTATAGCACCTCCCCCCAAATTCATTTAGTAGGCAAAGGTCACGCCGTGGTTGGGAGATACTCCTTGAAACTGACAAGTAGTACCCTTTATTTTATTAACCCCTGCGGACCGGCTGACTGCTGTTGTTGGTGTTGTTGTTTTTTCCGCGATAATTATTTTTTGTGTTTTTAGGTTTTTTACATAGTGATCCTGAGTTTCGGCGACAAAAAACAAACCAACTATATATTCGCGAAGCGTTGGGCGGGGGTATAGGATACACTACGTATTATAAAAATCAGGCTTCATGTCTAACAAAAAGGGTGGAAGTTTCTGCGTTTTATGGGTAAACGCGCAGAGTCCGGCATCGCCACGGAAATTGATGGTTCGAGTTTTTTTATCGGTTTTCGACGTTAGATATGAGTTTACATTTATCATGCGTAGTTAGATCTTCAATCAAATGCGTTAAATTTTGTACTATTAATAGACCTGGAGCGGCTAAACCAGGAAACACCTCGGGAACATATCTATATATATATTTGCGGAAATGCCTGACCGCTATCGACCTCTTTCAATGCCTGTAATTGATCGGGCAACGTTTGCGGCGGTGGCACCAGTCCTAGGTACTTGGAAACGAAAACGGGCGATGTCACGCTCTTTCACAGTTCATGGCGTTCGCTGAACGCAATGTGTGACTTTTGACATAGTAAGGCATGCGGCATTCGTTCCCTATCTAGTTTGCGGTGTCATTTTCGAACCGGTTGGTGTACAGTAGAGCTGTTCAAGGGAGGAGGCACGAAATATATCATTGCAGTTAAATTCCCACAATAGAAACAGAGCTCGCCATACCCGGCATACGCCGTTCCGTTCCTTAAACTCGAGCAACACCTGCACACAGTGTTCCGACATGGCTACAAGATGACTTCAAGTAACACGATGTCTCGCATATATATGGGCGCGTTTCCTCACATTAGGAATAGATTTTGCCTATTTTTGCGTTCAATGGTAATTTTGTATGTGACAACTCCCCCCTCTGCCTGTTTTTCGCCACAGGTCTGAACCCGTGCCTTTCGGATTTCCTGTGCGCTTTTGGATCTACCTCCATGTAAGTAAAGCTCCACTAAGATATAATGTGACGCTTAATATGGTGCTGAGCTGTTATTGCACCTTTACTACACGGATATTAAAGTGATTGCCCCAGCACAACCGTCAAACAACCACTGTCGCCGTGTGTCGTGGGAATGTGGTTTTGTTCTGTTTGCCTACAGTGTCGAGCGACGAAGGGCCTCCGGCTGCCTGCGTATCTTCGGTTGTAGTTTCACACGGTATGTTGGGCCTATGTATTTGAGCGGTGTAACCTGGACGCATTGCTATCACTGATCAAGGGGGACAGTCGTTGGGGCAGACTGTCTACCTCTGAATGTGTTGTGCTGTGTGGCTTGGAGGGAAGGCATTCCACCCAATGCCGTCCTCAAAACATGACATCTGTTCCGGTGTGTACTATACCTGCGATAAAGGGATTTCCTTAACTGTGGGTTTCGGAACGAAGATTATCCTGATCTCGCGACATGCTTCGACAACATCGGGCGAAGCAACATCGAGGCCTTGTGAGTATCATTGTAAGCAGAGATTGGGGGGGGGGGGGGGGGGGTGGGATGGAGGGCGAGGGGTGGAGGGGGGGGGGAGTTTGCTTGCTGTTCATGTACAATTTAGCACCTTGTTCCCTTCTGCACGAAAAATACTAAATGTGTTCGATAGCGCGGCATGGCACGATGCCTCCATACCCAGTTGACCAGTTAGGTCGAAATTGCGGAGTTTGTGTCGCCGCTGTTTTCAACATGGTGCCCAACTTCAGTAACCAGGCGTGTGCGTGGCGCTGGTTAACAGTCCTTCCATCCAATATATAAAATGTATGGCGTTGGTTTGTACAGGTGGAGCATGAGAATGCACACATTGCTATCATACACCAACCGCTGCAGAGATAAACCGTGTGCAGTTGCACACGTGATGGTATGTGGACGACGTCCACTAAACTATAACATTTCCCATTCCAACGGGCTTTTTTTCTAACCAGGAACTTTCGCAAGAACGCCCTGAGGACCCTTCCGGTCGATTTCTTCAGCGGATTCGAGGCGCTGGCGAACTTGTGAGTGATGTTGTATCCTACTCCATTTTTAACTGGACGATAGATGAGGATTACACCAGTGCTGCGACACTGCTGTACTCGGATATTTCAAGTATATTTGTTCCCCTGTTTATCTTGCTCTTCTCCTGTAGTCAGCATCGGGTCCTCAAGCTCATTCGGGTTCCTGTCCAGTTTGTAGCTTCTTTCTACAATTCTCCTCGTTCGTGGAGTGTGTGTCACTGCAAATTGGTCTGTGATTGGTTTTGTTGCCAGGTATGCTCGACATCGTCTAACAATATCGCACGACCTGTAGTAAATATAACAGATTTTCTCGCCTTCTGGCGGACATACTGCGTTATGTTTGGTGTTATATTGAAGAGGAGTCCACAGCAGTAGCCCCATCGTTTCACTACACGTTACATTTGAAAATACCGAGTGGTTACTTTGCAGTGTGCGGAGCACGCACACTGTCAGTTGTGCTTTGACGTACGATGCACTGTGAATAAATATATTTTTGTCCGGATGCATGTTGATGCTTCGTGCCAATTCGCGTCCCCACTGAGTACACGTCGACCTGTTTTTCACAAATAACGCTCACCTGATTCCCTGGTCTCGTGTTGTTTCTGGTTTCGTGCACATGTCGTGCACCCCTTTCGTGCACTATATCCCCCCCCCCGACATCCACGTTTCGCGTGGTTTCGCTTCCGCTACTATGCGACAGGACTCTCGCTGACACGAAACTAAACCTGGAGGCCGGAATGTTCAACGGTGCTCCATCTGTGCAGCGGCTGTAAGCGACGCAGCGATAAATGGACGTATACTTGAAGTACTACGACGTAAATTATGGAATGAAGTGGTGGCGTCATGTGGCGTGCGGTTTACCTGGCTCTCGTTATTTTTTCTTGTCAGAGCCGGACTCACAGTAGGTGAAGATACTGAATTAGAGGCATGTGTGAGTCCAGGGTGTGCTTCCACGGTCTTCCTGTCTGAGCTGGATGTTACACGTCGGGCGCGTTTTTAATAACACTCTCAAACAGGCTGCCTCACAACAAAGTTGGATCAACGAGGCTGGATGACAAATCTCTTCTGGCAACAAACTATACTATGCCGGTACTACTACACTATGTGGCTGCGGTTACCTCTAGCGGGGTGAAATGCTGATTGAGAATTTCA
Source organism: Saccharina japonica (assembly GCA_008828725.1). NCBI lineage: Eukaryota > Phaeophyceae > Laminariales > Laminariaceae > Saccharina > Saccharina japonica. The sequence goes on from MEHQ01000560.1 coordinate 23,901, forward strand.
GACGGGAATATATTGGAGTTTCTACTCAGTTGGTATCTCCGATGGTTTGACGTCCACACACAAATGGTGGTGGAGCCATGAGAATGTGCTAGTAGATCAACAGCAGCATCGACAATGACGCAAAATAGTTTGCTGTTACCGTCGTGTCACCAAACAAGAACATGATTTGCGCTAACAAGGTTACCGTAGTTGAGAGGCAGAATCCGCGATGTACGCTTGGGACAAACTCATAACTTGGATCGTTGCGCGATGGCCATAATTCTGGCCTCGTTACTACTTCTTCTTCTTCGTCACAATTAGCTCGTTCGTTTTCGGAGAATGTGTAAATTAACACTGTCATTTGCAGGTGTAACCTTGTCATTTGTTTGAAGGCGGATCGCTCAGAAACATGCTCAAGCAATCTGTGACAATACTGTTGTTGTGTTAAATAGGCAGCACGACATCGCCCTCAATCCATCCCCCGTCTCTGCGCACCCGTTGATGCCGTGGCTGCTGGGGTGGCCGGATGTCCGTTTAGAGACTTGGACGGAAACGGACTCGAGTCCCTGGCAGTTGGTTTCCTGGATGGTTTGACCTCTTTACGGGAACTGTGAGTGGGCCCTCATGTTGAGAACGTTTACAACACGCAGCATCAACAATATGTTCATCGATATTTATCTCGCTTCCACGGGACAAATGTACCATTTTGAGTTACAGGAAAAAAGCTGCCGTGTTTGTGACGAATTACCCGTGTTATTCAGTGGAGGCATTATCCCCACGAGGGTACCCTAGCCATGTGAAGGGTCGTGCCGTTGATTTAATTAATTGCCGGCTTGTTTGTCACTGTATACACGAGTGTCTGCCCAATCTTATATATTTCCCGTTGTTAGCACTTTTAACATCGTCAAACACGTTCCAGATGTGTATTGGAGCTGTCTATGTACAGTACACACAATTCCCTTGCTCAACATGTCCATCCTGTGGCAAGAGAGATCGCGGGCTTTGCGTCGTACGGTGCCGTGTTTGTTGGGATGTGTGTGTGTCGTGGATATTGGGTTTAGACCATTATGGTTTTCAGTCATAAACGTCCGTACCCCACGACCGTACTGTAGTACTACTTGACTACCTGCTTGAATTTTGCGGTACAGGTTGTGGGTCATTTGCTTCGATTCCCATGAGGTTAATCAGTAGACAGTAGCTTCATGTTGTACGGGCTACACTTGAAGACTATATGCCACCACAGTGCTTCTATGTACGTTCCCGGCCTTGTGGTCTGCGTTTCTTGCACAAAACAATGGTGTGAGCTGATTCTCATGTGAAGTATTTTGATTGTTTTTGTTGTTTTTCGGCTTGCTCTAAAGACGCATCGTCCATGTCTCTAGTTCGATTACTTTAACATATCCCCTTTCCAAAAACGATGTAATTGTCTGGCTGTTTCCCGCTACTGTCACGATGCAATAGGACTCTTAGCGGAAACGACTTTACCACCCTGCAGGCAGAGTCCTTCAAGGGTGCTACGACATCCATGGAAAAACTGTGAGTCAGGCGGTGTTAACTCGACCTATCGTCGGTTTGGCCATACCTGCACAGTTTAGGGTTTATTTCGAACGATTGACGGTTTCAAATTAATATTTGGGACCGACTGACACTTGGGAGTTTGGATTAATTAACCGTAGCCCTACGTACTACATGAGCGGGCGAGTGATAATTTTGAGTGCGGGATTCGTTTCTGTGAGCGTATTTATAACTTGATTCATGCAACAAAAACTGCCGACTGCTGTTCTTTCGGCATCTGTTGAGAAACACTCCTAACCTAGCTGTTGTAATCGTTCTGGAGGAACACCAACGGAGTTCTTGATATTCCTTCCCTCTTCGACGCTGTTGTTTCCGTTTCTGTTGGCGTGGTGGTTAAATACCTCAGGGATTTGTCGGACAACCCATTCGAGTCCCTGCCCGATGGGGTCTTCAGTGAATTGACGTCCCTACGCGAACTGTGAGTGGCTCCTGAAAGGACGTCGTCAGTTCAGTAAAAAAAACATTGCTATCGATAGTAAGTCGTTTAGCCGGATGTTCGGAACTATTTGTCGTCAAATAGTGGGCCTTGTGTTTTCTGGGGCGGTGGAGGGTAGGTTTTGTTGCTGTCTCATCATCATAATTTAATGCGTGTTCACCAGATGTCGCATACCCGGTGGATAGGCACTACACACATGATCATCCTCATATCGTCGTACTTTATGTTTATTGCAGGCATTGCCAGCAACAAGACAAGCAACACGACCCATATATTGTCACCAGAGGGAATAACGACAGACGCCCAGCAGCAGCAGCAGCAGCAGCATGCATCCGATTGCAACATAAACTGGCTACTAAACGGACATAAAGGGGGTGTAACCATATTCCATCCCCAGAACAAATACCCTCAAGTACGAATCGAAACCATAAATAAGGGACGCGGAGACCAACCACCGAGACACAAACGTCGTTTAAAATGTAGGAAGCCTCTTTACGCTGGCGCCCCCTTTCTTCCCGCGGATCAACCAAAACGCGCCCTGGACAGTATCGTTCGACATCCCCTGATCGCTGGGTTTGTGCGGCGGCGCATCTACTTTCGCCGTCGACAACAACAGCTGTTAAGCGGAGAAGCAGTGCTACGTTCACGCGTTCGCCGGAGATCCACTGACGCCCGGGGGAGGCGTGTTTCCCGCGCGTTTTACTAGGCAAAAGCAAACATAGCTGTGACGAGACGTTAATACATCATTACTAACCAAAGGAATAAAATATTATATTTGATGCTTCAACGAAAATTTTATGCATTTGAGGTGACTACGTATATTTGACGCAGTTATATTGATTCAGGGAGGCTCCCACAGAGTGCGGTAAACCTCCAATATTGGCTTCTGCCTGTTTCTTCCCATTATATCACCTCCTCTAGTGATGTGTCTTGTTCGGTACACTTGTCCTTCACGCCTCTCGTCCACTTGTGCGTTGCGGCTCTATGTACGACGATCCTACGGTCACACGATTGTCCGACCTTACAACCATGCCACAGGACTCTCGCTGACACCACACTGCTCCTAACGGCCGGAATTTTCGACGGTGCTTCATCTGTGGAAGTACTGTGAGTCAGGCACTATTACGTTGACATTTATCTGCGAGGTTTTAGGTAGCTTGAAGGAGTGGGAATTCAAAGCACAAATGCATTTTGACCGGCTCCAAATATTGTTACCGTGTCGTAGTAATACTCATAGTGGGTAGCGATGGGGACGCGTCATGGAATTCTGTACGGGGAGTGTTTCCCTGGCCTTTCTGTGGAAAGAGAGTTGCTTTTTGTCGAGAGGTCTCTGATAAACACTGTTAACCATGCCTAGGCGGTCATGTTGTGCAACTGGGGCAGCAAACCTTGTGTACTATTACTAGTGACGCGCTGTCTTTGCTGCTAGAGTGTGTCAACTAGGCTGCTTCAGTGATGTCGAGGGAAGCTAATTCTAAGCCCTGCTAGATCGTGTCTTCGAATATTGTACGCCCTCGTGAAAGCTGTGGGCGAGCTGAAAATACGACATGACGGCATCAACCGCATCAACATTCTGTGCAAACCCTTTTGAAAACTAGTTGCGTAACCTTTGAGGTGTTGAACTTGGATGGGTGCGATTTCCGTTGCTCAAAGGTAGAATAAGTAATGTAAAGCAGCACGGCCCTCATATTAAATTGGGGGTTCGCGCGAGAACCAGGGTTGAAGCATGATTGACACATCGTCTTCCTCGTTATACTGTGCTCTCTTGTTTTTGCAAGAACGTACTGCATAATACTTGCCAGGCGGTACTGTAGTTACTGAAATAGGTCTGTGAGTAGGCACGACTGAAGTCGTCAACTACGTAGTTACTAGTCGGACGAATAATCAGCTGTGGATGGGCGGTGTCGACGATCCGATCTAATGTGTTTCGTAAGGCGTTGTGAATGCCGGCACATATGTTCAACATAAATGTTTGCGTGCCGCAGGTACCTCATGCCCTGCGACCGGCGATTTCCAAGCATGCCCCGAGAGGTCCATAATCGTACAGACACACATACATGCCGGGATATGTAGCTCGTCCCTCCTGACGATGCCCGGAGGTAAAGCTGGAGTTTCGTTCATATGATATCGTTTTACACGAAGTTGGTTGTTAAGGACTTCACGTCGTCGTTAACGCGCGTGTTTGACGCAAGGTTGGGAGATACCTTAGCCAATTTGAGGCCCCGAGATTACGACTTCAACATGACCACATTCGTGTTTCGAGCAGCATGCGCGCAGCTTGCACTGAAACTTAGAAAAACAAATATAACAATCCCTCAAGCACGCAGTGACTGTTTCTGTAGATGCCATTTCTTAACGACATCGTTTCCTTTTGACGTCCTAAGCGTGTTACTGCGCAAATAACATCACGGAGGGGTCCACAATACGGTGGTCCGTATACTAGTGATTCACTGTGAATACTACTATTTTCAACAGCGTTGGTGTCATTCGTGTTTCTCGATTGACCGTACTGTGTGTACTTTGTATTTGACAAATTTATCCTATGGACGAAAGCGTGGATTATGGCGTGGGTAGGCAAAATGTAACGCACCCCGACGAGAAAAACGATACAATCCTTCCTCCGGTTCAAGTGCAAGGTGCGCGCCGTAGTGGAGAGTGGGTAAGAAGAAGCTTACTAAATGACCCAGGATCTAAGTTACGGCTGGGAGGGAGCTTGAGCAAGAATGGCGAAGAAATTGATTGGGACTCGAAACCAAATATTATTGGAACAGGTTTCGCGACGTTGCTGTTTAATTGTTGTTTGTGCAACATTGTACGTTTCTTGGTGATAACTTCTCTGTTTCGCTCGTATCCCCGTCATGTTATAGTGCAACTGAACCAATAGCTGTCACGGGCCTCTAGTCAAGGATGGAGACCCGCAGGTTAGCTTACTTTTGTGATGAACCTCCTGCCATTCTAGGCCATGATCGCTTTGTTTTTCTTGTGCAAAATGAAGAGCCAATGGCGTAGTTGTGACCCCCGGCGGCCTCCAGCGCGTCCCCCTCAACCGGGGGTATGGTGCTCAAGAAATCTTCGGTTGCCCGAGTTTTGTCGGCAGATCGGTTTTCTTCGTCGGCGAAAATTAAGTATACAGTGCAAGCTGACGGTTTAATCAGGAGCATCCTCAAGTTAGCTGATGTGATTTTACGTATATTTTTCCTGAGGCAGTACCATATCGCCCTCTTAACTAACCTACCTGTAATATACTTCGTTACTTCCGGGGCTGCTGGGGTGGTGGGATAACGCTCTAGGTACTTGGACCGCAATCGATTGGAGTCTCTGCCAGATGGTGTCTTCGGTGGTTTGACGTCTCTACGCGAACTGTGAGTGATCCATATTGATGTCGCCAGTCCAAACATGCCAGCTTGCTCTACAAACCTGATGAAGTGCCTGCCTCCACCTGTCCGAACTACTGTCTGGTACTCGTATGGTCTGATCTCCGCGAACACACCCAGGCTGCCGTCGTTGAAAGGAATAACATGCGTCGCTTTTCAAGACCAGACCGGTGGCGTAGGGCTCTTATGTGGCCACGGAATAAGAAGGCTGCTTGACCTGCACACTTCCCTATAGCTTTAGGATAGGATCAATTGACGATGGGGTAGGTAGCAAGTTTTACCGTGCCAAGATTAAGCCGGGTATCCCGTCAATCTATCGGAGTGCACACGACGCCTTTGTGTGTTTAACATTTATGCCTCGGTTGCAATAGATTGTCATGCGACGATACCTAAAAATGCTTCGTTTCGTACCATGCCCCTCCTGCTCTTGCAGTGTACGTGTGATGTGTATGTGTTGTGATGATGCTTGGTTTGACCAAGTCATTAGGGATGGTGCACGGCGGTACGAGATGGCAGGCGACAGCTGTCTACGCCCCGTAGTGTTGTTGGGATAATTCCTCATAGGATGCCATACGCATCGTGTGGTGCAAATTACAAATAGGGTTTAGACGCTAGCCCCATGTTTGGTGAACATACTATGTTGAAGCGAATGCTGTACGGAATGCTGCGACGTATCTTCGGATGGAGTTCGACGGTTAGAGCGATGATATGCCTCAGCAAAGTACACATACTGTAGTTATTTTGCCAGCGTATTCTCGTCTGGTCGTGGATATAGTGTGTTGTCTCCTTGTCTACATTTGGTTTGCACGCCTCTCGTGCGCTGCTTCGTGGTTGCCTCTACATACGACCTCCCACTGCTTAACGACTTCCCACCAATGACAAGATTACGCGGGGATCTCTCTTTTATCCTCCTCTCTCTGACGGCCGGGACGTTTATCGGTTGACCGTCTTTGGAAGTACTATAATACCATGTATTGTGTGGAAACATGTTGGGGCTCAAGGAACTGAGTGTTTAGACTAAGCCGAAAACACACGTTTTAGATGGCAGGGAGGCTGGTATACCTCGTTCGCCTTCAGTTGGCTAGGACATTCCGCGTAGAGGCTACCTTATTACTTTTCAGTCCAATCCATTATGTATTTCCTGATATGCACGGTCATAGCAATTGTTCTTAGGCTACGTCAAACACTGGCATAAAATTCAAGTATGAGTGAGGTACATAGCCACGTGCTGTGCTGTCGCAACAGCGGTGGTACACGCTGGAGTAGCCCCGCTATCGCAGAAATGGTCCGATAGACTGTCCCAGATGCTCTCCACAGCTTCCCGAGAGCTTGTTGAGGTGGTTTTCGATTTCTCCACGTGTTCGTAGTTTGACTGTTTGTCCTATTGCCAGTTGCTAAAATATTATATTTTTTTTCTACAAAAGCAGCAAAGCCCCATGGCAATTTTCCTCAATTCTGACCAACAGTACATTCTGACCAACAGTACAATGCATTAAAAACTGATTGGTTGCGCCTAAAGTCATACTGGGACGCAAACCAAATAATTAAGTATTCCAGAAATCGCTCGGAATTACACAAGCTGGATCTCGATGAGTGTATCCGTGTTGCTGTTTTTGACCAGCCGAGTAAATCGGATCTATTCGGCTTAGCAATCGGTTCCTGGACCCCCAAAATGGAACTTCCCACCAAACGAGCAGTTGGTCCAAGCGAGGGAGTATTATGTTGACACATTAAATGTTCAACAATGTTGTAGGGATGTAATGACCAACTATTTTCACTGGGGTTATAATAGCATTTCCTTGTTCAAGTTTGGCTCCATAGTCAGGTCTGCATACTCTAAGCGTTGTGTTTGTGCGTCAATGGTTTATAGATTGACATGTATCAAGATTTCGAGCTGTTCTAAGTCGGCCGTTCGTAGATTACAACTCTGAAACAAGCTTTCAACTTTCGTGTTGTATGACCGAGGAAGGATACCAACGGCCTTCCTTAAACGACCCCCTATACACTACACCGTTGCTGGTTACTGTTGGCGTCGTGAACGTCTGCTTGCGCATTATGAGCTGGAACAACGTAAAACCCTTTCTAGATTATGTTGTCGATAATCTGAGGTCCTTACGAAATCTGTGCTCGAGCTCTGATATGGAGCGAGTATAGCAATTGCAGCACCCAACCTTCAGGCGTTAACTGCTAAAGACATACGATGGCATTTCTTGGGGAGCTTGAGAGGTGGCATCCACGGTGTACAGCAGGAGGATATGTATCATACCCCAGGTGTTTCACGCGAGAGCCAGATTTCTAGCATGATCGCGTCGACTTCCTGGTCACAAGTACTCGGTATTCTTGCGTTTTTGCAAAACATTGTATGATAATGATGTTCATCAAGATGTTTATCCTTGTCATTCTATGGAATCAGTCACATTTCCAGGCGAGTTGTAATGATCACGTTGTATGCGTCCAGACTCCACCAACCCCTTCCGAACGATCCCCTTTCTCTACTATTCCGTTGCTCCCACGGCCGCACTCCTGGGGATAAAATACGCTAGAGATTTGTCCTTCAACCGAATCGAGTCCCTGCCGGATGGCGTCTTCGATGGTTTGACGTCTCTAACCACACTGTAAGTGAGCCCTTGCAGGGTGCCAGTAGGCAAGTTACACAATTTACAGTGTACACAAATGGGGGCCTGCTATGTACGTGAAGCGAAAATAACCGTTTCATCCGAGCAAACAGGGGTCGTCGTGCTTGGGAGATGAAACCCTCGTTGCCCTGTATGGAAGCAGTTGTCGCATGGATTCGAACGCAAGGAGGGAGGTTGCCGCGTAGCTGTCGTGTCGGCTCGCTCGTCACGCGCACTTCGTACTTTGGCACTGCCATGTCACAGTGACGTTGTCGGGACGTTACACGTTCCATTTCGTTGCACACACTTACATGACAAAAGTGCCCTAGCAGGGACAACCATACTGTATAACATCGGAAGTATACTAACAGATGGCTCTCCATTCAACTCGCATGCTGTATGTGCTGCTGGGGTGGTATCAAACCGCTTTAGAGTGTTGAAGGACAACGATATCGGGCCCCTGCCGGACGGTATATTCGATGGTTTGTCGTCACTACGCGAACTGTAAGTGGACCCTTACATGGCGCTAGGGAAATAATGGCAGCGTCAATGAAATTCTGACGAAGTGTCTCCTAGCTCCGCGTGACCGACGTACTGGTTGATCCCCACCGCGAAAGGCTGCCACGGTGGAGGCGTCGTACGGTAACGATCGCTTGATTAGATGGGTGCTCATACAGGAGGCGACGGTCTTTCCCAGGGATACGTGTTATGAGATCGGCTTGGTCGTCACGCGAACCTCTTTACCTCGCATAAGCTCGTGAGGCTTTTGATGTTAACTTACTGTAGCTAACCTTGTCGACAACCGAGCCGAGAGTCTCGTCACGCTACTGGAGTGCGCAGGACGCTTTTATCGATAGTGTTCGCGCTGTGCCGAGAGAGCTAGTCGTTTCAGACGTACTCGTTCCGGGTTTGGCGTGATCGTACGTGCAAGTGTATTTCTTGTGATAGTTTGTGGCTCGCAAGTGGTTCAGTATGGTACACGACGCCATCCCACCGTGCGTAGCAGTATCGCAGCATATCCTTGTATAACAATACAAGCGTTGCATGGTTATCCGATGTGTTTTAAAGGGACACTCGTACTGATGGTGTATGTACTTGCTATTCTTGATGACTACTAGCTTTAGAAGAGCTTAGAAGTACCATGTAATAGATTAAAGCATATATTTCGAACTAAAAATGTAGTTTTGAACGGAGTCCCGTGCCCAAACAAGTGCGCGTCCGATTTGGTCATACTAAATAAAGTGCTTCTTAGTTGTTTTTTTGTGCCGTTTTCTGCGCTAGACACAAGCCGTCCATATTTGTCGTTCGTGTGTTGTCTGAGGTGTTCCATTACGAATATCTACGCTACCGTCTAACCACTCAGCACTTCTCCCCCCATGTCATAGGAATCTCGCGGATAACGACGTAAGAGCCCTGAAAGCGGAGACGTTCAGCGGTGCTTCGACCTTGGAAGCACTGTGAGCGAGGCAGTCTCAAACGGTAGTATCGTAGATCTGGAAATACTGTGTATGCTGCGTGTATGTTAGGCGAACCGATTTGAGCATAGTATAAGATAATTAGTTGGTCAGACTTGTATACGGACTTAAGGAACGGGAGCACTCAGATGGTGGACGTGCGGCAGTTGTAGATGCAGAATTTGGTTTCGAGGTATCCTCAAGACCGAAATATTGCTCTTAACCGAGGAAAAAAGGGCCGGGGCGCGTGCAGCGACAGAGCTACGGCATATTATATGCGTCGGGGGGTTTATTTCTGACGGAACTCCTGAACTGATGAACTACCTATACACTACACTAGATCCCATTTGCGTTGTACACTATTAATAGTTGTTGTTTAAACATAGTGCATGGTGCTGGTTATCGAAGTAAGCGTGATGTTTGTGTGAGGCACGGTGTTTGTGAATTGAAGAGGTTGATATTAAGGTCTACCCCCGTCGTAGAAATGCGTGCCAGGCAGTATCCATAACGAGGATTCGCTTAGACACGGCCATACGAACTGTCTCAGTCGTGCCTTATTATCCCCAACGGTCTTTATGACAAAGCCCCCCTCTATAACTATGTTGCTGCTGTCTCTGCCCGCTCGGTGGCGAACCGCGTTAGATACTTGGGCAACAACCGAATCGGGTTCCTGCCAGATGGATTCTTCGATGGTATGACTTCTCTACGCGAATTGTGAGTGAGCCCTGAGATGGCGTCGTTAATAGATTCAACCATGACACAACTGAAAACTCCACTACCTCTGTGTGATTGAACATACCCTATAATCTGCACGTACAAGAGCTTAAATGGCTCGGCTGCAAAACCCGCGTGCTATTTGTACAGTAGCGGCAAAGTCTGTAACGGGTGCGCACGCAAGACGCTGGCATTCGCGCTGGTGCATAATATCACGCCGACCTTATCATTGAACTCAGCGCTTTCGTTTTTGAATAGAATCGCAAGACGAACACGCCGTCATCACGGTCAACGTGTGTTTAGATACAAACACCAAGAGCTTATTCGTCTTGTGCGGATTGCGGCATGTTTTGCCAACAGACGGCCAGTGTTTGGCGGCCAGGTATATCTCCGTTTCGCGGTGTACACACATGTCGAGCGTATTTGGTAAGGGGTTATTTAGTTTTCAAGTGGTGAACCAAGTGGTCCACCGTACGCATTTTGTTGTTTGTCGGGTTCTTAAAGCATAAGTCTTATATATCTTACGTTTGTCGCCAACGCTTCTTCTTGAATTCAACACCCTACTCCCTATTGACGAGATATATAATATTTGGCATTTGGACTGATAAGTCGAAGCATAATGTACTGGTCCGAAGACCTCCGGATCCAGCCCGATAGATGGAGTAGGGGCCTTTTCTCCAGCAATATATCGTCTGTATAATGGATGCTTGTTTGGCCGTCTCGTCTTGGATGTTGTCTTGGTATGCATATGTTTCGTTCACGCTTTTTGCGAATTTCTGAAGCTCTTTCTTCTACTTTGGGACATTGTCCTGCGATTGTCTCCCAAACATGATACGGCAGGGCTCTTGACGGCACCGAAATAACCCTGCTGGCTGGAAGCTTCCAAGGAGCTGCATCGGTGCAAGTGCTGTAAGCGAGATAGTCCGTACCACCATCACATACTGATTGTTAACCATCTTCAGAGCGAAGTTAGCTACCTCCAGTTGTGAACAGTTTGGAGTTATGAACTTGTGGCGAGCAGCGTCAGACTCTAGCAGCACGCGGGTAGGACCCTGTTTTGCTCGTGCTGTACAACTCATACTGTTTTAATGCGGATGCCATGCTTCTTGATCGCCCAGCTAGGCGGTAACCGACGCTGAAATGGGGACTTGCTTCTCGTATAGCTTTCACTCTGAGGTCCTCAAGAAGGCAAAAACGCAGTTTTGGCGTCTTTCGCATGTGATTCATTTATCCAGTATAAGAGAGGAATCTCAGAAATAAATTGATGCATCTCTACCGGAGCATGTTGCCAACGCGCTTCATTAAACAAGCCCTTGTGACGAGCCCGTCGCCGCCCTATTGCTGACGTTCGTTCGTATTGTGTCAGAGATCTGCACGGGAACTTCTACGGGACCCTTCCAGTTGGTGTCTTCGATGGTTTGACGTCTCTTACGACTCTGTGAGTATGCGCTGGGCGGGAGCCATCTGACCAATGTAACCCTCCACAATCATCTCAAAACGTTTTCCCCTAGCTTTACTTCACCGGACTATGGGTCGACATGCGTATTAGGGGGTTGCCGTGGTGGGGAGGTGAAACCGTGCAGTTGGGAAATAGTAAATATACTGGCGCTCACGCGAGGACGAGGGTAATAATGTGGTTACCGTGTCAGGTTGCGCGTCACACTAAGCTGTAAAATTTTACCCAAACCATGATTTCGCGTGTCAGCTTGCGCGTCACACTAAGCTGTACCATGATGGCGACCTTGTTTACATGTTCGACATTGTCATGCATTGTATATGGTTGACCGGGAACGACCCGGTAGAGGTGCACCTGCAATGTTGTGAATTTTCAGGCTTGACAACCTCTGCAGGTCGCCCAAACGCGTAAGCGAGCGTGTACGACCTAACCCGGTGGTGTCTATATGCCTGAGGATATACATCGATTTTTGTCACAACAAATCGTTGTTGGGTAGCTTCGTTAGTCGGGAAACCCCATCAGCCAGACATTGTTTGGCCAAAACGGCCCTATCGTATCGTGCCTCGTACGAAATAATGTTAAGGTGGCCATCTCCATTGATTGGGGCAGCCATCTCGTGCCTTGTATTTGTATTTATGCGAGGTGAGTTCAGCGCCACTGACTGGGGTAGTACGAAACGCCCGATAATGTACCCCCCTTCGCTACGACTCTGTTACTGTCGTCCCTTCTGGCGCGGTGCAAAACGTCTTCAGGGACATGATTGACAATCGATTCGAGTCCCTTCCCGATGGCCTCTTCGATGGTTTGACGTCCCTACGCGAACTGTGAGTTACCACGGAGATGACACGAGTAGAGTGGTGACAGCTCCAACAATCGATCAAATTTATATTTCGACCTCCCTGACAAACAGGGTGCAGGTATACCTCATACGATGTTTAAGCGTATGGCATACGTCATCAGTGGGATCACGCGCGTTCTGGTTTGTTTGCATGACAACGAGTTTGAAATCAAAATGTTTAGTAAGACTCAACGGTTCCATTTAAATGAGCTAACGCTATGATGACGTTGTCGTCACGGTAATATATGTGGTTAACGAGAGCAGGGGAGGCTACAAGAGGTAAACGTACACACCACGTCTCGCTCAAAGTTTCCATTTTGCATCTTGTTGTTGTGCTGTGACATGGTCAGTGTTTTGCGTCGTACTCCGCCTCGTTCGTGCAGAATACGTCTCATCTACATTAAATAATTGACATATTTGTTTACTTGGTTTCCAAAATATTCGGGATGACACATTACTGAACCGGCCCATACCATAATGTTGCTATTTCCTCAACGACCGCGGTGCGTCGTGGGGGATGTTTGTGTTTTTTCCAGCCAGACGCTGGCCTGATCGTGTGTGCCTGTCGTGCGTGTTAGGGTCAATAGCAATTAGTTCGAGGTATTGAAAATACACAAGAATATGTGACACTGAAATATATTACGTCAGAGGTTGATCGACGGTTTGAGCTGATTCGATCTGGCAGTGTATGCTCGTGCGATGGGCTGGTCGTCGTTGTGTTGCGCTCTGGAGACTTGTCGTGTGTGCCTGTCGTGGTCGTCTGAGGTAGTTATTGCACGACCAATGACACTCTTCTTTGATACTCGTCGTACCTCTGACACGATGCCATAGGACTCTCAAGGATAACCGTTTAACGACGCTGCAAGCGGGAGCCTTTGCCGGCGCCACGTCCTTGGAAGTACTGTAAGTGTGGCAAACTCATACTCGCGTATAATAGCTCTGACAATACTTCGTACGTTGTCGAGAATACGCCAAGGGTATATAGGCGCGCGTTTTGTGTTGGCAATGTTTATATCCGTAACTCACTTTGACTCCAACGGATTGAAAACAAAACAAGTTTAGGACTGTGCTAACTCTAGCCGCGGGTTTTTTCTACGTGCAGAGGTTGTTTGCATGGTGTATGTCTAGCGTGCTTTAATAAACAAACCTCCCCAGCCACATCTCGTACGCAATTCTCTCCAAGAAACAGGCTCAACAAACGCGGCGAAATTAGTGCTGGGTTACCCCGGCACCGCGGTTTATTGTGTGTCAGCCCATGTTTATCGGATGTCCTCTGGACGACTTTCTCTACGACTTTACTGCTGCTGTTGCCGCCGGTTTCGCGTCAAAATTGTTCAGTGATTTGAGTGAGAACCTCTTCGTGTCCCTGCCAGCTGACGTCTTCCAGGGTCTATCGTCTCTACGGCAACTGTGAGTGGGCCCTGAGATGGGGGCAGTATGGAAATAGCACAGTCAACATTGACACGTTTTTTGTTTTTTGTGTGTTTCACCTCCATGAGAACGAAGTAAGGTGTGACGTGTCCGGACAGAGCCTTTCACAGTTCCGATGTTTCACCTCACACCTTATGTACAGTGAGGCAAACATCAGCCAGTGGGTGGTCCAACGAGGCGTAGGCTTTTGTATAGCCAACACATATCATGTCGGCTTTCTCGTCACACCCGGTCCGTGGATTCTCGTAAGTTCACAAGGCAGTGCTGATTTTGTCATCACGATTTTGTCATAATTTGTCATAATCGAGAAGGTAATCCTGTCGAAGGTGTCCATATACACACGACATTCTACTCCATACGTCAGCAGTCAATGATTTACCTATGCCTTAGCGTCTCCTGAAACCAGTCTATGTTTGAGTACGCGGGGCGTTGTCACGGTATGTAGGTACATCGTTGTATTCGCCGTTAAACATACTAATAATACTACCGCAGCTAAAGCATAACGCTGCAACGGGATTTGGCCACGAAAACCTCTTGCAGTAACAACTGGCATGCCACGTAGTTTAGTCGTAGTCACCCCCTCGAGCAGCGGAAGACGGAGCCGGGGCCGTTGTTGTTAGTAAACGACCTAGAGCTGGCGATAGAGACCAAACTTTGTCCTGGGCAGTCAAAGACCGCCGTAAAGCACAACACCAGCCAGGAATGTTCAGACAAATAAGTACTCATTTTTTCATTGCACTTCGTAAGGAATTATTCCCAGGCTTTTGCCGGTAACCCCTTTTGCCACGTATTCAAGTAGTTGGCAGCATATTAAGACCAATATCTAGTCAGGTATGACACCAACATACAGATATGAGAGTGGAAAAAATGATTACAAGGCAGAGATGAAAGTTTGACACGTTTACCGCACGAACGGGATGAGCGTACCGCCGCTGTGTGGGGATGCACCCCGATTTGTTGTTCTAGCGTGTTCAACGGATTTTGGACAACTCGCTTACGAGTCATGTTCGTTGCATATATGTCTCGTGTATTAAGGAGTGCCCTTAACCCACACTGGAACCTAGAACAAAAACACTATAAATGTGGAAAACCAAAAACATAACAAGTTCGTTTATGATGTATCAGTGGCTAAAAGGACAGGGGTGTGAGTTTCTTTAAACACCATGAGTTACTTCCAGACAACGGCGTGAAAGTTCGACGCATAGACGAATGGCGTCGGTAAGCTTGCAATTCCCTGCCTGGCAATATGCGTTGGTTGTAAAAGTAGGGCAGGAGTGGTGACCGGGTTGTTACGCCTTTTTGGTAGGGTTAAGTTTAGTGTTGTGGACGTATTTGGTGATAAAACTCGTTTTTCAGGTGCTACGGCATGGTATCCCATGCTGCTGAAACTCATGGCCCGTACGTATTTCGTTCGTAGTATCTTCGTTTTAATACCAGTGCGCAAGTTGTTATTATTACCTCAACTGAACGCTAGCCTTACATGTCAACCATGCCCTAGTTTTGAAGGCCTGGGAACACAACTATCGTCAAAGATGGTTTGACGCGCAAGGTATTATGAATATCTGTATACTTGAAGAAACAATCCACGTATTAGGTAGAATTGGTTATTAAGTCGACAAAACATGCTGGGCGAATTGCTTATTATCCAATGTGTGCGCCGTTCAGTCGATATCTCGTTCATGCCCCTCGTGCTTTTCCTGGTTTTCACGCCGTACCAATACACACGCTAGCGTCCGATGGTTATCTAAATCCGCGTCTATACCACAGAACTATCAGAGACAGCAGTCTAACCAAGGTGGAAGACGGAGTCTTCAACGGTACGACATCCTTGGAAGAACTGTAAGCCAGGGAGGTTTTTTACTACTATCGTAGGTCTGGCAATACTGTATTCGCTGGAAGCTTTTTACCACGGAAAGTGTTTGTTTCGATGTTCCTTGCATTTACGTAAGATTTCTTTTCCATCTACAAAGCGTCATATACAGTGGGTATGAGGACTAGACGCTTATAAAATGTACGTGCAGAATCGGTGTATTCGTATCTTGATATGTTGTTCATATGTATTACGTCGTCCAACAATACGGGGAATCTATGTTTCGCAAGTTCCCTTTTGCTGAAGGCTTTCAAACAAGATGTGGCCATCAGGTCGTATGCAATGGGTAGTATGCCAACGCCGTTTTAAATGCCCCTCTCCTCGTTTTGACACCGCTGCGGACGTTGCTGATATCGTCGTGACAACAATATGTAGATATTTGGACAACAACCGGCTAGAGGGCGTGGGATTCGCTGGTTTGACGGCTCTAACAACGCTGTGAGTGATCCCTGGAGTAACTACGGTAGAACACAGACATCGCAATCCCTTGAAATTGCTGTAAAACGAGTTATTGCGATCATGGTCTATGATTGAGGCGCTATCCCATCTTGTATACCTCGTAACTTATTCGACGCCCTTTACGTCGTCTCTCACCAACGCGTGGATGCCATCGATGCTGGTGCGGTGATGATCCCGTTTAGGAGTCTGAACATGAATCGTTTCGAGGCTCTTCCCGCTGGTTCCATGGATGGCCTGACGTCGCTAGGTCAACTGTGAGTCGTCGCTGAGACGCTGCCAGTAGATAGAGCCATACCA
The DNA here is from genome assembly GCA_008828725.1 of Saccharina japonica. Classification (NCBI taxonomy): domain Eukaryota; class Phaeophyceae; order Laminariales; family Laminariaceae; genus Saccharina; species Saccharina japonica. The sequence continues at coordinate 40,399 of MEHQ01000560.1, forward strand.
GCACCACCCAGCAGCCAAACGACGTTCTTCTTACAGTATACACATGCGACTGAAATATTGTTAAAGGTTGGCGAGTAGCGGTCTCTCTGCCTATGATGTGGCGTATAGTGTCCTCGTTCCTGAGTTGTAAAATAACGCAAACGTACCTAGGTAGGTGCCGACTGAGTCCAACGTTTTTTCACGACGATTTGTTATCATGTCGACTAGATCGTAACATTCAGCTCTTTCTTTCACAACAACTCGCCATTTCAATGCAGTCGTCATCGCGTTTTACGTAGTCATTTGACTATTTACGCCGTCGCGACATTATCGAAGCTGTCAGGGTACGCACTATGTTACATTCATTACGAAGTATGGGGGCAGGGAACTGCTGACACCGCAATAGCACATACTGCACTCGTGGTCGCGTTGTACCGGTGGACGCGCATCTGATTCGATCGAACCACTCTCTTAGACAAACCTCCTTCTGCCAACTCATATTAAACGCGCATGTCTTCTTCACAAACCAGGCATTTTGAGGACAACAGCCTATACTTCTTCTCGACAGAAGCCTTGGACGACTTGGCCTCTCTAACGTGGTTGTGAGTTATTGGGAAAACGAACATGATAAAGCGTTGTGCACATAGACTGCATGCAATGCTTTTCCGCCAGAGACACGATTATGTATGGGTTTCAAATTTGAGCACAAACAATGTGTCTTGACGAGACGCCTCAACCTAAAAGCTGAACACCCGGCGTGTCCTTCAATCCCATGCTTCATCTTAGTGAAACGGTGTCTAGATTCATAGTGCATTGTGGGTTTCGCATCGCGGATACCCCACTCCTTGTCTCAGGGTAGGGTGTTGGCTATGACGGCCTACGGCAGGTATAGAGCTCTCCTCAATCGACGAGCCGCGTTAAATGTTTGTGCTACGAGTACCCCCTCCTTATATAATCGGGCATCGGGTAAGCGAACATAGCATAGTTCACACGCCAATTAGTATTCAGTCGATCGGGATGGGCACAGAGGCAAGCCTGCGGTAGGATATTTCACCTTTGACGATGTCTTTTCGACGGCTCAGAGCCACTTCTGCGAGACGTTCCACTGTTCCTGGTGCCTTTCGAATGGATATTTGCACCGTCATAAGCGACCCTTCATTAAGTTGCGCGAACAAACAGGATTCCGAAATATTTCCTCTCGCAATTACGTTGGCGACTCGGTAGTGGAAATATGCGTCCACTCGCTTACCGTCTCCTGGGTCACAGGAAACCCCTGTATGTTGTGAAGGGGGCGGTCACAGGGCGCTTTTTTTAGAGCCAATTACCGGTATTGTTGGGCGTGACTGATGCTATCAGGCGATGATGAGACACGCGTGTGGTTGCTGAACACGTTCCCCCATGAAACGACTGATCACGATCGCCTCCTATAAACGCCGTTGCTGGCTTTACTCCTTCTGGGGCCGCATCACCCCAACGAAATACACGGTTTTAGTCTCTTGCTTGATTTGCGCGTTTTGGCACGTACTGGTTTCCCCTGGCTGTGTCATTTCTATTTCCCCGGTTTCACTTAAGGCTAACCCCGATGCGACGGCACTTGTCGTTGTTGCTGTTCCACTCCTAAACGGGTGCCAACCAGGTCGCTCAAGGGAAATTCATTGACCACGATGGACGCAGGGACTTTCAAGGGCACCCCGTCTTTGGAATATCTGTGAGCGTAACTACTGTACTTGTTGTACATCTTTCAAGACCATTGTTTACGCTGACACTGCTAGAACTCGTGTGATGATTGGTCGACCACATGGGTTGAGTGTCTTTGAGAGAAGTATATTTCATGTTTCACTCCATCACTTTGCCCTTCAATATTTAGGGGCGATATGTAGGAGGGTTGATTGAAATGAAGGCTCCATCGTCTGTGTTGTATGTAGTCTACGTATTGGTCATTACTGCTATTATAG